>CM035424.1:85599574-85607074 GCA_020310875.1 Ceratopteris richardii | reverse complement strand
GTGATATGTACTATGAGCTTCGACAAGCATATATCCAAGCTATCAAATGCACAACAGCAATCAATTTTAATCTCTTTCTAACATCTTCTTAGTATATAGATGATTACTGGCAGTTTATATAATTTTCTGCACAATATTGTTAGGCTCTATTTCTTTAAAAATTTTGTGTAAGCATCATAAAGTTAAATGTTTAATTTTAATAGAATTTTGGATATATTTCCATTTCTTTGGTAGATTATTGCAGCCTTCATCCCCAAAGACATTAGGTTTCTGATCCAAACAAGTCACATAGAAGAAGTGGAGCAGACACTGAATCCCACCCTTTAAAGACGGCAAAACTAATTGAGCTTTCCTCCTAACTTAGGACATGTAGAAATCCATTCCAAGAGGAGCAAGATCATTAAGAATGGCATTTTCTTTCAAGCCTCTGAACTGATCAATTTATCAAAAAAGAACTCGATTTTCTGTTGTTGGGCTTCCTGACCTCTCAAAAAGCCACAGCCCACAAGTTGACAAAATAACATTTCCCATACTCCTCTCGCCCCTATGTGTATCCAATACCACTCCCAAGAAAAGCTCGAACAATTTCCAACAAGTGGGCATCGAATAAGAAATTGATAAAGGTGTGTAGATTATATGCATCTAATGTCAAAAAATGAAGATATTCATAAGAATTACATTCAAACCTATATCAACATTGCACAACAGTTCACCCTTTTGGCCCAAAGTTTGATATTCTTGACAATATTCTGTTTTCCATTGATCAAATTCAGAATGAGAACAAATAAACAACCAACAACCAGCTAATCTGAACTGTTTCAAAACCTCGCAATATCCAAAACACGGATTCTAATTCCTTTTCCATACTCCATGGAGTACAAAGTATGAACATGATTCATAGAACAAAACCCATCCATAAAACAAACCAAGCTGTACATTTCTCAACATTCCTTGCCAAACCACAATTGGAGCATGGCAATACGTATTTCACTAGTGTCCACCCTCCTAGCTACTTTTTTTGAATTTGGATAGAGATGTCATGATGGAACTCTCTAAAAAGCCTTCCTGCAGCACAAGGTTTCATGATGGAGAGAAAATAACAACAACAACAACAACAGGTTACAGCAACAACAACAGGCTACAGCAAAAACAACAATAATGATCATAATCACAATGAAATGTACATCTGACAGCTATAAGTGGCCTCACAAGGCATTTCCACTAATTAGGTTTCCACTGAAATTAATCACGTTCTAGGTTCATTGGACTTTGATGACATGTAAACCTATAGCCTAAAAAGCTTTCAATTGATGGAGAATTTGCCAACAATTCTGAAGATTTTTATAGCTTGTGGCTCATTGGACTCTATCCTTGCCAACAGCCTAGCTGTCTTGGAGTTATACCTGCCTGTCCTCAAGGCTTGTATATCCAAGCTCTCGATGACTTGCATCTTACCAAGTGTTCTTAAAGGGAAACAAACAGAAGGCATGAAAGGAAACTGAAACTTAAGGACATTTTAAATAAGATTTTTCCAATAAAAAGGTCTCAATGTGAGACAACAAATGGCTAGAATTAGGTACAGAGTGAAAAGACCTAATTCCAAACTCAACGATCAAAAGTTTGAATGCCAATTTGACATACCTCAAAACTAATTCCTCCCAATTGAAGCTTGACTGCTCCACTTCTGTAGACAAGAAGCTTCCCCATTTCTCCAGGTGGTAGATCTTCCAACCAAGTTGAAGGACCAATGTGATCAGCCTTTTTAACACTTCTGCTTGGCCCATTTGAGATGGTATTTTCAGTGGGCTTTGTAGAGCCCACTGTGCCAGGTTTTGTGAAGGGCAAAAACGAAGGAAGTTGAAAAAAAATGTACCTATCATCATCGCTTGGTTCCAAGGTAGTCCGGTGCGTTCGGTGCGTTCAATTCGGTGCGCGTAAGGTGCGAGGACCGAATGGGATCCGAAGGTAAGGTGCGTAAGGTGCGTCGTTACAAATACATATATGCTCATAAATATAGTATATACATATTACATCTATATTTTGCTTGTTAAAACCTATAAATAACAAATTACAACCATAATACCATTGATGAACCATGTGGCATAAAATTAAAAACACTATAGTCGAGGGAGAATCACTGGGGCAGCCGACTCAGGTCACTGATGTATGATATACTCGGGGGGAAGGAGGGGGGCTGACTTGCTCAATGCTAAGTAGTAAGGGCCAAGGCTTGAAGGCTGCGAAACTAGAAGTGAAGTGAAGGTCCGTCGGCAGTCGCTCGATAGGGCAAAAGAGCACAAATGGGACCTAGTTCATCACTCGGCCAACTAAAAAATTCGCCATCTTGTAACGATGAACCGAATCTCTAAAACGCACCGCACCGCACCGAATCGAACGCACCGCAAAAAGGAAAAATTCGTCGCACCGAATCTACTCTGCTTGGTTCCTACATACAGTAGATCCACATTGGTTTTCCTTTTTGCATAAATGCAAAGCCCAAGTAAAAGAATTACCATTAATCCAAGCTCATCTGCAGCAGGAATCGCATTCTCATCTAGCTCGCCACATTGATCTTCAGCATCCACTTCTGAAAAAGACCAACCAAGAAAGAGAATAAAGTTACTCGGTTGAAAAATTGTAATATTTCATTATTTTCTAACTCTCAAACAGGTTCAAATTACAAGTTCTAAATATAAATAATATGGATACATAAAAAAGTGACACCAAAACAACATTCAGATCTCTGATCAAGTGTGCCCACTTTGATGCATGGAGTGTATGAGTACATGTCTTGTTTTCCGCATGCATAGGCATGGCCTAAGCATGTACAAATTTCCATGTGTATATGTGTGTGTGTGGCCATTCCTAAGTTAGGGTTCTTGGCATTAACAGCCGCATATATCACATTTCCACATAATTTCAATTAATCGTGTCTTTTGTATTTTTTCCACTTGTGATAAAAACATGGAATTCTTGAGGTGATGCACATGGCTATAAGCAGAGTTGTGTGTGTGTGTGTGTGTGTGTGTGTGTGTGTGTGTGTGTGTGTGTGAGAGAGAGAGAGAGTGTGTGTGTGCACGCACGCATGCACACAAACACGCACGCATGCACACAAACACGCATGCATGTATTTTGTGGCGGGGGGGGGGGGGGGGGGGGGGGGGGGGTGTGTGAGAGAGAGAGAGAGTGTGTGTGTGTGCGCGCGCGCAGGCACGCATGCACACAAACACGCATGCATGTCATTTGAGGGGGGGAGAGGGGGACGATGCAGGGATGGGGATAAGGAAAACGGCAGGAAATCACCTCTGCTTCCAGGTTTCTGCAACGGAAGTGTAACAGGATAGTATTTGGAGAGATCCTGCACAGATATGCACAACACTGTAAACTTTAATCTCTTCATCCTCATGTTATACCAAACAATATATACTCGGAAGTTCCCTATTAGCAATTTGTGATTGTGATGAGAAAACAATTACACATTTCAGAAAGCAACAACAACCAGTCAAAAAGCCACAAGCTAAAAACCGTATGTCCTCGACAGCCACTATCATTACTGTTGAATGTTTTGTCTTCATAAAACAAAATCAGAAATGCCAACAGATGATTTTGAACAATTGAAAAGCACATACCCAGCCTTGGACAACCTTGAGCTTTTCCTCCTGCTTGTCAGGCATCAGTTGTTCATTCATGTATCCTACAACCAAATTATCCCATTAAAGGAAAAAAACAAAAGATCAGTAAAAGATACAGCATTTTCAAACTACACATAAACAAAATTAAAATAAATCACTAATAAAATGTTGTTAAATGTGGCCGCATGGGACCAGAGAGATCCCCTCACAATAACAATCACCGATTATGAGGGTGAATTTCTCAGGAGGTACCACTACACTCCAAAATCTATCATGATAAAAGCAAAGAAAATGTCGATTCTAGCAAGACCTTAAAAGCAGCCGACATAGCTTATCAAAAATCAAACTTATAATATCCATGATCCCAATGTATCACTATTGTATCCTTTAGCTCATGCTGCATGCAATCCACCTCATCCTTTTACATCATGCTCAAGGTTCAAAACAAAGAGATGGTCGTGGTGATGTATTTTATGTTCCCACCTTGATCAGGAGCCTCTAAGAAAGTGTGGAAATAGTGTCTCTACATGGAAGTCAGCCAAAGCAACATAAGCAAGAAGCCATTCAAATCACCATGAGGGTTTTCACTCAATGAGGAATCTTTGTCCATATTGCAAACATGCATGCAAGGATAGATACCAATAGGTTAATGTGCAAATTAGGGTTTCAGAAGGATGATTGTTGCATCCCCAACCCCAAAGGACATTTGGATGGGTGCATGTGGATAAAGCATCAAGCCGATGGGAAATGGGCCACCTCCTCAAATGAGTCTATAAAAAGGACTCTTTGGCTCATTTGTTATTCATTCCTCATATGATACGATTATACTCTTCACCGGTGGTGGAGACACCCATACACCTAGAGGATCTAGGTTTGGTGGTTAGGATGCAAGCTCTTGAGGTGGTGCCAGGTGGCCACTATTGTAATTGCAAGCTCCTAGACTTGAGGGTAGAGCTCTTTGGACCCTATGGTTAGGCAGTGAGTATGATGTCAAGCCTTTATCTTTGTTAATATAAATTATGTTTTGTCTTGTTAGCAAGGTGGAGCTTAGTGTGGCACTAACATTTATGTCATAGCATTTCTCTGCTGGTTATACAAGGCAGTGCAAAATCACGTGTGCCAAAACCATAAGAGCTCGTGGAACCAAGATGACTAAGACTAACAAGTCCTTAACCCTCTTGCATGGGTGGTATGGGCTGCTTCCAATAGAAGGAGAGGACATAGAAACCAATGATTAGAGGATAAGTTCTCCCCTTTTATGAATCTTCACGTTGATAGGAGGTTGATGTGTATGTTGTCTTTATCATGACCATGATAGGATTCGATGGCCTACCTCCCTTTGCAACCGTGGAGGCAAGATGGGGTGTGCATGAGCAACCCATGCGTGATGTATGCATAAGGGGCTTGTGATGAGAGGAAACCAGGACAATTGACATCTTCCAAGTAACTAGGTTGAAACTTGACCTTGAAATAATTAGCAAGATTGTGGTCTAGCTAATTAATGAGAATGACTTGCAATCAGACTTGTCTGAGGATGGGAGCTTTAATAGTTAAAGGTGAACATTTTTAAGACTAATCAGGAACTTAACTATATAGCTAGTCCTAAGGGCAAAGTGCAAATTTAATTAAGCAAGATTAAATTCAAGTGAAACTATGTTTTCTACAAGTGTCACCATGGTCTTTATTTAAGAAGTCTAAGCAAGTGAGCTTAAGGTTTGAATAGTTTAGTTGAGTAGCCTAAAAGTGGCTTGAGAGAATGGCAAAACACAAAAAACACTCTCATTCTCTTGAGCATAGTTTAGTTGAGTAGGCAAAAAGTGGCTTGAGAGAATGGCAAACCACAAAAAACTCTCATTCTCTTGAGCATTCCATCTACAAAATTCTATTCAACACTGATTCCCAAGTTCTCCACTTGCTCCATCACTTATGGCATACTTTCATCTGCTTTGCATGTTGCTCAAGGCTTTAATTCTCTACATGATAGATATTTAAAAAAAGACCCTATTACCCTAACATCATCTAGTGACATGATGCATCATGCATGGCACACCTACAACTACAAATCACATCTGCTAGCAAACATAGATATTATAAGTGATGTGAATGGTAAGTGTTTCTCTCATGTTGCCAAGAAGACTCCACCTCTCAACTTCAAAATGTTCAAATCACATACGGTCCATACAAAATTGTAAATCCTCTTCAACTTGTGGTTAGTCGCCCAAGTGCGAATCCAAAGAACTTTACGAAGTCTTAGCAACTAGATCACCTAAGATAAAGTCCATTTGTACCCAACACATAAGTTAGAGAGATCATAATATTATGAAGGAAACTCCAAGTGGTACATGACTAACATTGCCCCAATGGACACAAAAAAAGAGGATCACAACAATGTGATGAGTACAAATACAAATATAGGTTGATCTAATTGATTTCAAATAATAAAAAATGAATTTAAAAAGGAGCAAGCCTTGCCATTCATGAACTGAATCCCAAGCACAAAAAAAAGACATAACCTCCAATACACTTTGCTGAACGAATATTTAAAGACAAAATGGGGATGGAAGGAGAAAATGCAAAAGAAAAATATCCACAATCTCTTGTAAAACGATGTCAAAATGCTCAAATTTATCGAAAATTCCAACAACCCTAATTTTGATACTTACTCAAAATTTGATCAAAGATGGTCAAAAAAAATTATTGCACCATTAAAAAGTACTCATTGAGAGCTTTCTAATGATATATAACACTTCACCATGTGGCATCAAAAAGTCAACCACATAACAAACCCTAATTTCTGCTTTTTATGTGCTTTAGCTATGGCTCATTTTTTTCCTACAAAAAACAGATGGGAAGCTTTTCAAAACCTAGACAACAACTTCACTAAAGGAGAAAAAGAAGGTTAAAAAACCCTCACACATGCTTTCTTAAAACTTACGCAAATACCAAAATCTATGCTTTTCATGAGCTATTTTAGCTTTTCAAAGGTGATTTTCATGGGAGTTCCAATTCTTATATAAAGAGAGCCTTGGGGCATTGTTCAATCATCAAGTTCTAAGCTACTCAAGCTACAAGATCTAAAGTTCAGAGCTAGGAGGACTCTTGAAGGAGTATATGCAGCTTTGAAGGAGATTTTGGAAGCTTCCCTTTGTTCTTCTTCACACTCCTAAATGTACATGCTGATTTTGGAGAGGCGTAGTACCTACTTTAGGGTTTCTTCACATGCTATTGCTTTACTAGGTGTTTACCTACCACTTCATCCGAGAAATGATCATTGTTGCTGCTCTACATCAAAAAAGACCTAATTTTGAATTATATATATATATATATATATATATATATATATATATATATATATATATATATATATATATATATATATATATAGAGAGAGAGAGAGAGAGAGAGATAGATAGATAGATAGATACATGTGTATATATGTATATATGTATGTATGTATATATATATGTACATATACATATATAAATATATACACACACACATACACGCGCGCGCGCGCACACACACACACACACATATATATATATATATATATATATATATATATATATATATATATATATATATATATATATATATATATATATATATATATATATATATATATATATATATATATATATATATATATATATATGTATGTACATATACATATATAAATATACACACACACATACACGCGCGCACACCAGTGTTGCATACGCAACGCGTTGCGAATGTTCGCAACTTTCGCAATGCAACTCCGCGTTGCGTACACGTTCGCACAAAAAAGTTGATGAGCTGAATAATCATACAAGGCATATGCCTCAAGCACAAAGAAAAGGAGGCAGACAGAGATTATACAATGTCC
>CM035424.1:85559574-85589574 GCA_020310875.1 Ceratopteris richardii | reverse complement strand
ACCATCTAGTGTTTTGCTACTCTTCCGCTCTCCTCCACCCCCACCACCACCACCACCACCACCTCGAGTCCCACTTCCTCCACCTTTGCTGAATGCGGCAGCTGCCCTCCCAGCAGTTGAGGTACCAGAACCAAAAGTAACCCGCGTAGGAGCTGTTGAAAAGTAGAATTGTTACAACACATTTATGCATGTAGCAAATATTCATTGATGAGTACTCTTTAGAGCCAATTGTGCTTGTGCAATACAAAGAAATGAACATATTTTCAAAGTCAAGGTTAGATGCCAATTCGAGGTTACATGTCAAGTTAAGGTCATATGCATGCAACTAATATCAAGTTTCAAATCCTCAAATTGCCCAGAAGCCTTTTTGCTCATGGAATATGAAAGTTCAACCAAGTTATTTATCAAATCACATGCATACAAGCAAAGGCAAGGCTGCAAACCTCTAATGTCAGGTCTTCTGGCACTTCGAGCAGCTGCATCCTCTTGGGATTGCTAAGATCAAAAGTACAGTGTGTAAAAATTAAAACATTAAATTAACATTACATAGAATATCTGGCAGATATTCTTCAAATTAGAAGCACTTACCTTAACAAGCTTCAGCAATTCACCTGGAAGATCGGCTTCACCACCACTTCCTAGCTCACTAGCAATAAGAAAGACAAATGAACAGCTAGTAGCAATATCCAAATTCAGTAGACCTTTTTTTTCTTTGTTTCAATTAATCACCTTTTCACTGGAGCCACTTTCTTTGACCTCCTTGTAGGTACTTTGGGTTCAAACTTAGCCTGGGAAAAGAAAAAAAATCCACACTGAAGAATACTGAAACCACAGCCTAACACATGGGTAGCAGAAGTGAAGTAGCTTCTCCTACTCTTCTCTCCCTACTTACCTTGTTTCCAAATTCCACCCCGTTCATATCCCCACTAATACTACTAACCCTCTTTCTAATCTGATTTCACTCTTTAACTCTTCTTGGGGCCCAGGTCCTAGTGCACTCTCATCTTCACTTCTCTCCTCCTGAAACCCCCACTCGATCCTGTACTTATCCCTCCCCCTTTGTACCTCCCTATCCATGCTCCCCCTTAATTCCTTCACTGCTCCTCTCTCACTTCCTTCCCCCAAACTAATATTTTGTTGGTAGTATAAAAATAAATACACATAAATATGTATAGATCCATACTTTCATTCTTCTTTTACTTCCTACATTACTTACGACAAGACAAAACATGCCAACCTCAGATGTTCATCCATCTCGACATTATGATCCACAATGACTGCTCAATGAATGCTTTTCGCTAACAAACAACCAAGAACGACAAACCAAATACGAAAACAAAAAATGAATGTATGTATGCATGAGTGCCTCTCTCTCTCTCTCTCTCTCTCTCTCTCTCTCTCTCTCTCTCTCTCTCTCTCTCTCTCTCTCTCTCTCTCTCTCTCTCTCTCTCTCTCTCTCTCTCTCTCTCTCTCTCTCTCTCTCTCTCTCTCTCTCTCTCTCTCTCTCTCTCTCTCTCTCTCTCTCTCTCACACACACACAACATGGACGGATGCATAAGAAGTTCAGAAGGGTCTGATTGTTTCACAATATTGTCAGGATCATAGACGAAAACCTTTCTAACACCTCCATGGGTGAAAGTTTCTGCTGAAAGGATTATCGGGCCTCTCTCAGCCTGGTCTAGTTCAATTGGCTCGTGTTTGACGTTAACATTGGCTGAAGTTGCTTTTTCGCTTTCCTTAGGAGCATCCACTTTGACATTTACATTGGCTGAAGATGTTTTTTCGCTTTCCTTAGAGCGATTCTTCTTTGGATTATTTGAGGTCCCCGAAATAGAGCCTCGCATCTGAGGCATGTCTGGTTCACTATAGTTAAGTGTAAATTTTGTGCCCACACTTGGGATGGAGGAGCAAATCGGATAAGGGCACATATTCTTGCCCTAAAGGGATATGGTGTGGGAAAATGTGACAAGGTACCTCAGCATGTTAAAGATTCATGCAGGAAAATACATGCAAGGGTACCAGACCATTCTCTTGAAGAATCCCATGTAATTGGAAATGTGGAAAGTGTTGGAGAACCATCTCCATGTGATGATATGGGGATTGGGCTTGGAGAGTCTTCCAATGCTCATGTATCAAAAAGATCAAGAACTACAGGACCATTGGACAAGGCTTTTGATAGCCAACTTAGGGATGATGCATACAAAGCAGTTCGTCGTTTTTTCTTTGCTGAAGATATTCCATTTTGGAAGGTAAGAAGCCCTTACTTTTTGCAGATGCTTCATGCGGTTGGGAGAGTAGGGACTTCTTTCAAAGCTCCCTCATACCAGAGATTAAGAGGAGTTGAGTTGCATAAGGAGGTTAGATGTATTGAGGAGGATCTCCTCAAGATAAGGGAAAAGTGGAAAATATTTGGATGCAGTATTGTTTGTGATGGTTGGTCTGATACGAGAAATAGACCAATCATCAATGTGATGGTATCATGCATCTATGGAAGTGTCTTTCTAAAATCTGTGGATACCTCATGTGAGGTAAAATCAGGAGAGTTTATTTTTGAAATATTGAAAGATGCTATCTTGGATGTAGGTCCAGAAAATGTAGTGCAAATATGTATGGACAATGCTGCCAATTGTGTCAGAGCAGGATACTTGGTGGAGAAGCAATGGCCTCACATTTTCTATACAAGGTGCACATGTCATTGTTTAGATCTTCTATTTGAGGATATTGGAAAACTTGCATGGGTAAAGCCAGTTTTGGATAATGCTCTGAAAGTTGTTACATTTGTGACCATGAAGCCCACTGTGTTGGCTTTGTTTAGAAAATTCAGCACTAAAGATTTGGTTAAGCCTGCACAAACAAGGTTTGCTTATATGTTTATTATGCTTGCAAACCTACTTGATGAGCGTGTTTATAATGGATTGCGCTCCATGATGGTATCTGCGGAATATGTAAGTAAAAAGGTTTCCCGTACACAAAAGGCTGAAGATGTGTCTTCCATTGTTTTGAGTGCATTTTTTTGGCGGAATGCAAGAGAAATTGTGAGCATTTGCAGCCCGATTTTGAGATTGTTACGCTTGGCGGATAGAGAAGGGGCTACAATGGGTCTTATTTATGAGTTGACCGATAGGATGATTGAGAAGATTTCAGCTTTGGAAAGCATTGATTCCCAAAGGCTTGAGCAAGTGAAACATCTATGCATTGCTAGATGGGACATGCTTCATTCCCCTCTTCATGCTGCAAGATTTGTTCTTCATCCCTTTTGGAGGGAAAAGGCTCCACAAATGGATGTAGAAGTCCACAATGGATGGATGGATGTTTTGAAACGATTTACGCATGGAGATGTTATCAAACAAGGCAAAATATGTGATGAACTAGATGCTTTTAAATCTATGTCAGGTGCATTTTCACGGCCACTTGTATGTGATGAAAGTAGAATGCACTATGCTGTTAGATGGTGGGAGCAATTTGGACCATGTGTTCCTAATTTGCAAAAATTGGCACTTCGTATTCTTTCACAAGGATCTTGTGCTTCTCCTTGTGAGAGAAATTGGAGTACTTTCTCAATGATTCAAACAAAAAGAAGAGGCAAATTGAAACCAAAAAACCTTGAAAAATTAGTGTATATTCATACAAATTTGCGCCTCATAAATAAGATCAAAGAAAGAGGGTTTGAAAAATTGGAGGTTACCCTTGATATGATAGAAAAAGAAGAGGATGATAAAAGACTTCTTACATTCCAAGAGGAAAATGATGGTGATAGACCCTCTTCATCCACTTATGATATTGCACAGAGTCATGCAAATGAGGATATTGATGTTGATATTGAGGTTGATGATGATCTTGATGATGATGATGATGATGATGATGAGGAGGAGGAGGAGGATGTAGATGATGACATGATTTGAGGCTTTGAGACCTTTAGTTTTCATGTTTTGGTAGTTTCAATTTGACTTTTCTTATCATGATCTTTTGGTATTCATTACGAGATTATGAATCAATGAATCATTTGACATTACTTTTGCTTTACATACATGTAACTTTTCAGCTGTAGCTTTGTGTGTGTGTGTGCGCGCCCACACACATGTGTGTGTACATATATATATAATAATATATATATATAAAATTAAAAAAAAAGGGTCACGTCAGCTAACATCGGAAATGTTTTACCATACCCGTCAGACGTCGGCTAAACGTCAGAAGTCAGAAACGTCGGCTAAACAAGTATGCATACACACAAATATAGACACACACACACACACATACATACATACATAGTACATACATACATACATACATAGTACATACATACATACATACATAGTACATATTACATACATACATACACACTCCTACATACACAGATATAGACACACACACATACATCCATACATAGTACATACATACATAGTACATACATAGTACATATTACATACATACATACACACACAGATATATATATATATATATATATATATATATATATATATATATATATATATATATATATATATATATATATATATATATATATATATATATATATATAGTGTGTGTGTGTGTGTGTCTTTCTGTCTCTCTCTCTCTCTCTCTCTCTCTCTCTCTCTCTCTCTCTCTCTCTCTCTCTCTCTCTCTCTCTCTCTCTCTCTCTCTCTCTCTCTCTCTCTCTCTCTCTCTCTCTCTCTCTCTCTCTCTCTCTCTCTCTCTCTCTCTCTCTCTATATATATATATATATATATATATATATATATATATGTATGTATGTGTGTGTGTGTATGTATGTGTGTATGTATACACATATGTACATATGTATGTATATGTACGTACAAACACACTGGATATGTGCATCTCTTACCACTTTGTGGGCATGCAAAAACAAATCTTTTTAGCA
Source organism: Ceratopteris richardii (assembly GCA_020310875.1). Taxonomy (NCBI): domain Eukaryota; kingdom Viridiplantae; phylum Streptophyta; class Polypodiopsida; order Polypodiales; family Pteridaceae; genus Ceratopteris; species Ceratopteris richardii. The sequence goes on along the minus strand of CM035424.1, from coordinate 85,584,689 downwards.
AAGAAAAGAGGCCAAGAGGGCTCTCATGGCAGCACTCTCTCTCGATTCTCGAGATCAAGAAAGTGCTTCATTCGCCATGGATCTTTGAAAGCTCTGATAGCCAATGGTATGTCCACACAACAATGAATCAAATGATAATCTACGTAACAAGATCTCTAGAGCATGATAGAATCTATTGTGGTGTTAACTCTCCAATATTTGGATCTTGTAACAAAGACGATATGTGTGCTTCGTGCTTAGCCTTAGTACTTACTAGGCATAGCATCATGTAGCATGAGATGGATACCTCCTAGTGAAGGTTCCCATGGTATGTCAAGCCTGAACTAGTATGGCAATACATACATCTTTATGGACAGCTGATATAGAGGGCCCCAAGCATACACACAATCCTTGTGCCTAACCTCAATTGGCATGGCACTATGTGTGTGTCACAAGATACCTCATATAGAAGGTTCCACCCTACAATCATGCAAAAATACCAACCTACTAGAATCAAGGTATAATATATATAGGAATGATTCAACAATGCCAACATAATCTCATCATGATTTGTATCTACCTTGCCTAACTTGAATGTAGTCCAATAGAGATGGAACATTTTCTTATCATCTTCCTCCCCACTCATGCACATGCTTGGGGTCCCATGCCTATCATGGCTACTAAACATCTCCTAGACTAGCCACTTGATCCCAGAGGCGGCAATCATATGGTAGTCCCCTCTGAAAGGAAGATGAACATAGTCGAGACCTCTATGGAATCAACGAGAGTACTCCTCATAAGACATAAGGGGCAGTTACCATATAGGAAACGACCTCCAAAAATGTATCTCAAAAGGCCCGTCTTGTTGGAAACAATGTCAGAATAGCATAAACCCTAATTTCAAGCAACCCTACTTTTCAATACTTATGCAAATCTCAGTCACAGAAGGTCAACAAATATTATGAGCTAGTCAGATAGTACTTTAGGATAGCTTTCATTTGGTATACAACCATCAAGGAAAGCAAGTTCTCATACTCAACTTATGGCTAATTCAAGAGATTGTTGGGGTTTTCTATCAAAAAAGCAAATTTTTAAGAACCAAAAGCAGATCGCTTTATCAATCTTAACATATGCTTTTCATATTAAAAAGCTACTTTTTCGCTTAATTTTTTTGGATCAATCTTTAGGCCTATATAAAGAAGACTTTAGGGATCACACTTGGCATCACTTGAGGTCCAATCTCAAGGATTGGTCAGTCCTCCTCGAGGTGACTAACTTTTGGAGAAGGTGTGCTCTAACTTCTAGTGCAGCTTGGTGGAGATTTTGGAAGCCAACTAGAGTCGCAAGTTCTATATTTTGTCCTTCTTCTATTGTTGTTGTTGTTCCAAGGCTTTGTGCCTTCTACTTCAACATAAGGAGGAGGTTCCCTTGTTATTCAATTCAGGGTTTTTTGTACAAACAAATCTCAACTGTTTCTATTCACTCCAAACTCATCATATATCTTAGGCACTTATATGAACAAAATCTTGTATCTAGTTCTCGAAATCATGCCTAGATTCAGATTTGTATATATATTAAGCACACATTTAGTTTTGTATCTACATTTAGCACACATTCAGTTTTGTAATCAGCTACACTTTGTAATTTGACATTCAATATTAGATTGTGAAGGTAAGCAGTCAGCTTACTCTTACACTTTGAAAAGTTTTGTTTTCTCTCTCTACTTCTCATTAATCTAATTTTGAGTCTTAAGGTGTGTATGCTAAGGTTCATTTCTTGGAAGATCCTGAAAACTTGTGATTATTGTTATTGAGGCCCACCCAACTTCCAACAATTGGCATCATAGCATAGCTGACATACACCCTTAACAAGACGAGTGATTATAGATTTGAGACATTTGATTGCTTCATCTTCGGAAGATCTATTGCTCCAATTTCTGTTCAACAAGAGGTTAGTAAAGAAGAAGAAGAAATCTTTCATCATTCACATCATTCAAAACCTTTCGTCGGGCTTGCTTGAAGTTAGAGAATTTCTATCAAAGCAAGAATTATGTCAAGGAAGCACATCTAAGAAGTTAGTTAGCCAACACAAGGATGAAATTTGGTGAGTCAATTCAGATGTACATTTCGCCGTTCAAAGACTTATGTACTCAGTTCTCAGTTTTTGAAGTAATCAGATTTATGCATAATCACCTCAAGATTCAATGGAAATTAGTTAAGAGATATTTTCAAACATCCGAAATTTTTCATATTTTTGTACTTTATGCCATTATGACATTGAAGGGGGGATTGTTGGAAACAATGTCAGAATAGCATAAAACCCTCATTTCTAGCAGCCCTAATTTTCAATACTTGGGCAAATTTCAGTCACAGAAGGTCAAAAATTACTATGAGCTAGTCAGATAGTACCTCAAGAGAGCTTTCATTTGGTATACAACATTCAGTCATCAAAGGTTCACAAACAATAGAAAACCCTAACCCTAATTTCTATCCAAAATGGTTTTTTACATTATATTGTTCCTCTAAGTCTGTACATCAAGGAAAGCAAGTTCTCATACTCAACTGATGGCTAATTCAAGAGATTACTGGATTTTTCTATCAGAAAACCAAATTTTTAAGAACCAAAAGCAAATCGCTTTATTAATTGTAATGCATTCTTTTCATATTAAAAAACTTTTTTCGGCTAATTTTCGTGGATCAGTCTTTAGGCCTATATAAAAAGACCTTGGGGGTCACTCTTGGCATCACTTGAGGTTCAATCTCAAGGATCATTCAGTCTTGGAGGTGGACTAACTTCTGGAGGACATGTGCTCTAACTTCTGATGCAACTTTGGTGGAGATTTTGGCAACCAACCATTCAGCTCTTGCTGAATCTTGTGAGTAGCAAGTTCTATGTTCTGACCTTCTTCTATTGTTGCTGTCGTTCCAAGGCTTTGTGCCTTCTACTTCAACGTAAGGAGGAGTTTCCCTTGTTATTCAATTTAGGGTTTGTTGTACAAACAGTTCTCAATTGTTTCTATTCACTCCAAACTCACATACACACACTCTTCATTTCTCTTAGGCACTTTATGAACAAACTCTTGTATCTAGTTCCCGAAATTCTGCCTAGATTCAGATTTTGTATCTATAATCAGCACACATTTAGTTTTGTATCTACATTCAGCACACACGCATTCAGTTTTGTAATCAGCTACACGCTTTGTAATTTGACATTAAATATTAGATATGTAGGTAAGCGTTCAACTTACCGTTACACTTTGACAAGTTCTGTTTTCTCTCTCTACTTCTCATTCATCTAATTTTGAGTCTTAAATTGTGTATGCAAAGGTTCATTTGTGGGAAGATCTTGAAAACCTGTGATTATTGTTATTGAGGCCCACCCCACTTCCAACACATCTTAGCATACCTGCTACTCGAAGCTCGAGGCTAGGATATGCAACACCAAGTATCCAATCATGTGCACTTAATAGAGTCATACAGACGAAGAACCATCAATGTGCATGCACCCAACATGTGTAGCCCATGGCATCAACCCTTCAAAAATCTCTCGGCTCACTATAATAATATACATCATGTGCATTTCCAATGACAAAAACATTGATGAACTCCTTTGTCTTAGGTCTACCAAGTGTGGACTTGAACCGTGTTTGCTACCTTGGCATCCTTCATCAAGAGAAGGAAGGTGCAGTAGAGAAACACAATCTCTTATGGTCATTCTAGCTTAACAACACATGAATGACGAGTTCATCCAATAGTGCTACTCTACTCCATCCACTCCATCCCATCTTGATTTCCAACTTGGAATTTGAGAACTTTGTTTCATATAAAGAATAATAAGTCCACCTAGTAATGGTTATCCACTAAAACCTATGGTAGAGTGCATCTATACCATGTAATCAAGCAAGACCAAACCATGGTGTCTACGTCATAAATAAAGAATAGGAAAAAGAATATAATGAGATACATAGATGCCCCAAAATCAAACAAAATATTGTGTAAATAATGCGGTAAAGCAAAAGCGCACACTAGACGCACTACTCCCAAGACATTTGTCAACCTATGAGTGTCTCATACACGTGAGACCAAATTGGTCAGCCATAGGCTTATCCAACAATCCTAATCTCCAAAAAGATCCCCTAGGATATCCCCAATGTACGCGAGACATATTATCCATGTGACATCCAACCACAGTGCACACACTGAGGTAAAGAGTTGTCTCACTATAGAAGTGGTAGGTATACATCCATAGAGTATCCACTACTTGCCATCAAGCATTAAACCCTTCCACGAATGCTTCATACCTTGGTAAGACAACCCTCAACAAAGATCCTCTTGACTTTCTTGTAACAACCAAATCATGACAAGCATAGCCCTCACCAAAGGTCTTCTCAAATTATCATGGCAATGCCCTATAAATTCTAACACATGCTCACATGTTGTACTCTCACCCTGCGAATATGCAGAGCATCCAAAAGAAATGATCCTTCTAGCAATCATACTCAACAAAGTCTCAATAGAATTTCGTGAATCCTCGAGGACCCAAATCAATGCCCACAATCCTCATATTTTGTAAATATGCATTTAAGAATTTACCTCCCACATGTTACCCCGCACCACATGGTTGTACCATGCTCTATCCACCTTTTGTCTCCCTTAAGCCATATTCTAAAGCTTGAGACCTAGGCGATCCATTCAATCGACCATGAGATGCACTCATAGCCCTTTGATGGGCTCAAGATCTAAGTGGCACATACTACCATCATAACCTCACATCTCCATGGGTTTGCCTAAGCATCCTCACAACCTAGAAATGCCACTAGTGCTTTTGAAGTGAGAAGGAAGAAATCCTAATAGAGCCCATGTATGTTAATAGACATCCTCTTGATTTGGGCAAAAATAGTAATTCACTCAAAAGTAATAGGCATAGGATTTACAATCCTAAGTCCCAAGGGTCCCAAGGCAAGCTATTTGTGGCCATTTCTGGATGGAAATGCTTGGCTTGCAAGCGATGGAGGTTAGGGAATTATAAAGGTTTTTCTTTGGGTGAAACATGGAGCCCCTTAGCGACATGCGTCACTCAAGAAAAACTTCATGTGCTAGAAATTCACGTCCCAATAGTGTAACCTTTTTGCCTCCCCTATTTTCTAGGCACCTCCTCTACGAAATTGGCCACACTATTCCTAAAATTAGAAACATCTTCTAAATTTCTAGAATGCCCCCTAAATTTCAAGAGCCACCACTAAATTTTAGGCACCTCATCTAGAATTCAGGAGCCTTCTCTCAATTTCACTAAGTCACCGTGAAATTGAGGAACCTCTATTAACTTCTAGGGGTTTCCCTAAAATTAAGGAACACCCCCTAAATTCTAGGGGCTCTATTTAGCATGTCTTAGCATGGCTTGCTGCCCACGAGACCTCTCCTATTTTTTAGATGTCATGAATATCGATTCTCATGCCTTCAACTCTTATCATGCCATGAATTCCAGCTTGGGAATTTCGTAATTCATGCTCAAAATTTCCAGCCATCGAAAATCCCTATGTGCATACTTGATGAGCTTGAGCCTTGTAGCCAACATCCCAAATCGGCACAGCAATCATTATGAATTTGGTTGTATTATTCTTATCATGGTCATCCAATACCTGCACTGCCCATGATGCGCTTGCTTTGTTTTCAAGCATCCACCATCACCCTTAATCTAATTGGCTTGGCATGGAGGTTGAATTCTTCCATATGGGAGTGGTGTTTATACCACAAGGGGAGCCGAGCATGCACCTACTCTCTCTTGTGTGTGTTTGTGCCATAGTGGTTAGCAACGGGATGGCAATGTCGTAGGCGACACGTTGCTAACACGTAAGCAACAAGCTCAAGTATTGATAAAGTTGCATACAAATCAATTTTCATTTTAGATTTTTTTGAAATTCTAGATATCCTAGGTATAAAAATCCTCTTAAAAATGCTTAAGTATCATTAAAAAAGGCATGAAAACAAGACATGTTAAAATTTATAGTGTGTACATATCAAATATATAGGTCGTCAATGTGTCTTGCCATGCACATACATACATATATACATAGTACATACATACATATTACATACATGCATAGATTATATTATATTAAATACATTGCAGTAAATATATAATACATACATATGCAAAACATTCATTATTACGTACGACTTACATATATACATAGTATATACATATTACATATATACATTGCAAATAGATGCATACATACATGCATACATATTACATACATAGAAAGTACATACTACACGCATACAAACATATATATTAGATACATAAATGAATAAACATGTCTTTGAATAACCATAGAGTAATAGATTATAGAAATAACATCATTCATACATACAGACACACACACATATATATATATATATATATATATATATATATATATATATATATATGTATATATATATATATATATATATATATATATATATATACATATACATATACATATACATATACATATACATATACATACATACACACACACACATACACACATACATACATACATACATACATACATACATACATACATACATACACACACACACACACACACATATATATATATATATATATATATATATATATATATATATATATATATATATATACACACACACATGTATACATATATACATGTATATATGTATGTATGTATATATGTATATATGTATATATATACATACATAAATACATACACACACACACACATATATATATATAGAGAGAGAGAGAGATACATATATAACTAAGTAGATAAACATATCTATGGATAGACATACAAAAATAGGAATATACATACATACATTACGCATAGAGTACATACATAGTACACACACACATACGTACATACATACATACATACATACATACATAAGTACATACATGCATACATATATATATACATACATATATATGCATATGCATGATGTTATATGGTACATGATGTTGAAATGATCATATGGTAAGTGGGACATTGTATATTGACTTTGACTCTCTTTTTTTTTTGTTGAGACATTAGTGTTTCTTGCATGAAGATTCAACTCACCAATTTTTTTGTTTGTAAGTTAATGCTTAAAACTTAAAAGACCCTTCCTTGTAGACCATTTTCAGCATGTTGGAAAGGGGTTTTTTTGTGTTGAATAAGCAAGGCATTGCGAACGAGGAGTTGCATTGCGAAAGTTGCGAACATTCGCAACTTTCACGTATGCAACACCGAATGGGGAGGAGGGGTTGTTGGTTGAAGCTTGCCCTCAAGGAGAGGCAATGGACTCTTCTTGGGGGTGACCTGCTAACCCGCATTTTCTCAGAGCTGAAGGCTATGTCTTACTGACACCCACACCCCACGAAGGTTTTTTTTTTTTGGTTGTTGTTGTTGTTGTTTTATTTTTTTGTTGGGGGGGGGGGGGGGGTGGGTGGTGTGTGAGTGTTGCTACTACAAGAATCTCCAGCCCATCTTCAATGAGCGAATCATCCACTATTTTTCCTGCCACCCATGGTTGTGGCGATAAGGAATGTGTTTTCACCTTGCTGTTGGATTGATCTCCATTGTGCCCTCTCATGGGAGCAAAGAACATATTGCCAAAGCTAAACATGTTCCTCAAACCTCCTATAAAGCTTGCTGGCTACTCTCAAGGGGGGAAACAACAGCCCATTAGCAATTTCCTCACAACTCCCGCTAGAGGGAGCTGACCATTACAGCATCTCGAGACTTTGGTGACCATCCCCTTACCTGTTCAAGACAAAGGCAGGAACTTTTGGAAGTCATATGATGGCTGCATAATATGCATTCATGGCCTCGTGAGTAACTCCTCCCTTCATGAAGCTCCTCCCTCCATCATCTCCATGGGTTCCCCTTCGATGAAGTCTTCCCCATCGGTGTATGAGAAGGCTTCCTAGGGGCTAACAACATGAAAGAAAAGGAGAGACAATTTGCCTTCTCAGGTACCCATCGACATGACTTCAAGTACGAGGATTCTTACCTCAGCCTCCAACCACTGACTTGCATGAGCCTCCCTTGTTCTTTCCTCATGCAAGGAGCATCCCATACCACCCTATGCAAGAGGGTGAAGGATCTGTCAGTCTGAGCCATCTTGGCTCCATAAGCTTTGATGGTTTTGTGCATGTTGCTTTGGCTTCTCCCACAAGCAAGGAGAGACTTCGATACCAACATTAGCAAATAATTGGCACCTTCCCTCCTTGCTAACAAGGCAAAATACAAGCCATATCCACAAACATAAAAGGGTGAACATCAGACTCACCTCCCAGCCACGAAGCCGAATCAATTCACCCTCGAGCCTAGGAGCCTACAACCAAGTGGGTGGCAGCCCCTTCGAGGGCATATGGTGTCCCATGCCACCATACCCACACCATAGGTGTGTATAAGGGACTCCACGAAGAGCCTCAAACCAAGACTCAATAGCGTCATAATGGACACTCCACACTGGGTTTGGGCACGTGGCAAACACTCCACACTAGGTTTGGGGACGTACATTGGCATCTACAAACAACCCCAGACTTCTACTACAATCCCATATTTACCTTTGTCTTGGGGTCTCCACTAAAGAGGACATGCTCTTCAGTCATAGCTTTGCATATTGCTCCGAGGTTGTCGATCAACCCTCGACTCTATCGAAGTCTTCTACATGCTACAATACCTATTGCATCATATATCTGATGATGATGTAAATGTATGTGCAATCCATGAAGATCTAGGCTCACATCCAGCAAACACATCATTCAGCACACCTGCAAACACATCATCTTTGTTTTTATCACCTATACTTGCTATTCTTGGACCATCTGTTTAAAATGCTACACTCAGTCTGCTACAGCCAATATAATTTTTGAGCTGTGTTTTTCATCAGCAGAGGTATATATTTTGCTGAGTATCTGCAGTCTACAGTTCGTAGCCAGATGTTCCAACCTCTTTTCGAAGGCCTATCAGCTGTTGATCCAAGAATCTACAGGGAATCAATCTGGTTCATACATTTCAAAATGTATCTTCTGATTTCATCCATTTGGAACACTATCTTTGATAGATGCCTGATGATTCCCTTCATTTTTAATGTCCTCTGGCACAGACTTCGAGAGCTCGTCAAGCGCATACAGAGACTCTTCAGTATATTGTACCGCCCAGCCGCGTGGTCACCCTTTTCTTATTTACTCTCCCTCTCCATAATGCTGAGTCATCCCCCCACATGGCTTCACACATGGGTGCCACATGGCACTCATGTGTGAGCCCATCTAATCACAAAACTAAAAGGTGGTTCACACCTCTCTTAGGGGTACTCCATATAACATTTCCTTCCCCTTAATTCCATTTTTGTCCTCAAAAATGGTATTGGAAGGCCTAAAAGGAAGAGATAAATAATAGTGTCACCACTCCCACTATATCCCCATGTATATAAATACATGGTCCTGTCTCTGTGTGTTTCCCCATATCCTTCCCCTTAAGAAAACTCTTGGGAAGGTAACCTGAAACTGGGAAACCGTCTCTGAAGGGTGCTAACATGCTCCCATGTGGCACTATCTTCTGAACTATCTTTCCACTTTACTAGACACTCTTTATACAAGTGACTCCTTGTCCGTTTCTCTCGAGTGCGTAGTATGCTCTCTGGCTCATGTGGAATGGATTGCACAGAAATAGGCTCTACTACCTCACTATCTGGAATGAGGTTGTCAGATTCACCCAGCCTCTTCTTAAGCCGGCTAACATGAAAAACTCGATGGATTTGACTATTCTCTGGAAGTTGGAGCTGGTAAGCCATCTTTCCTATTCTCTTAAGTATTTGGAAAGGTCCACAATACCTAGGAGATAATTTTGGACAAGGTCCCGTCTTCATGGTTTCAGACCTAGATGGAACTCTAAGATAGACCTTATCTCCTACCTCAAAGTTAATCTCTCTCCTTTGAGGGTCAGCATAGGCTCTAGCTCTATCCTGAGCTCTCCTTATGCTGTCTTTAGCAAGCCTAAGCATATCATTCATCTCTTCCAAGAAGTCCTTTGCAGCTTGAACTTTCTCATTCTGCAAGCCTACTGCATAAGGAGCTCTTGGCTGAAACCCGTACATGAGCATAGCATAAATGGACTATGCCCAGTGGAAGAGTGCTTGGCACTATTATATGCAAACTCTACTATAGGTAAGTACTCTTCCCAATTAGTTTGCCTTTCATTTACATATGCTCGAAGCATATCCTCTAGGATTTGGTTAACCCTTTCTCTTTGCCCATCCGACTGTGGATGCTCGGCCGTACTAATGCTAAGTTTCATATCCAACTCTGTTTTTCCCAAAAGGCAACTTTTTCTTAAATTTAGTGGTACTAAGAGGCTTGAGGCACTGATCCGTCTCCATAGGAGTGTACTGAGGACGGTTATGGTCCTCATATATCTGTGCATATTTGATCGCCTCCTCAAACGTCTTAGGCGCATTCCTTCTGACTTCCCTCTTTATGGCTTTGTCTAAGCCCCTAACAAACCCTCTCGTCTTCTGAAAATCATCTAGACCCTTAAGCTTCAAAATGATCTCTCTATAGTGGGATAGATAGACTGGAAGAGGCCTTCCTCTTTGAGTAATCCTATCCCACTCATCCCAATTCCTCTCCTCCTCGTTCTCAAGAAGAAACTCTTTTAGAAAAAGAGTCTCAAACTGAGTCAAGTCAGTAGGGATGGAATTCGCCTCCTTAAGACTCATCCACCACTTATAAGCACGTGGGCCGAGGGAAAGACTCGCCTCTAGCACACGATACTCAGGTGGGGTGCCTTTCAATTGATGCACATCATGCCACTTTTGTAAAAAAGTATAGATTGCATCCTTATTCCTATCTCGGTCATCCCCCGTAAAGGTAGGTGGCTTCAAGTCTTTCAGGAGGAGAGCTTCCCTAGAGCTCTCTCCTTTGTGCTTACTAGGAAGAGAAGTCTCTTTCCTAGTAATCTCTAGAGGAATAGTGGGAGTCTCTCTTTCCTTCCTAGCTAGGAAAGAGGTGACACTAGTCTCAAGTGAGATCATTTGAGACTTAAGCTGCTGTATAAGAGATGTGATGCTACCCAAATCTTTCTCTAATTTAAGGGTTTGCTCTTTTAAATCTATGAATTGGTCACGAGTGACAAATTCATCTATAAGCTCTTCATAAGTATACTCTTGCTGTGAAGGCTCTTTTTCTTCTAAGTTCTCTTCTATTTCTTGCCCTAATTCTACTTCTTCCATCCTAGCATCAGGATCCTCTAGTTGCTCTTTAGGTGGAGAAGTGGTCTCAACTATTTGTTTGCTTTTAGTTTCCATGTTTAGGTACCCTTCCACCGTTTGCTAACTAGTGTATGAAAATGAATGGAAGTAGAGTTCAAATATGCAAGAAGAAGAGAAATATATCACAAGAGCACTTCCCTGATACAAAGTAGAGCTGCGGAAGCGAAATCCAAGTGATCCTGGATGCTTCAAACCGCTGATTTTGAATCCTCGCCAGGCCCAAAAGAAAATTGGAAATGTCCACTTGGTTCGGGGAGGTTCTCAACACCATAAACCATGCAAAACAACACCAAAAGTGCGTAGGAAAAGCCCCAAACGGGCAAACTGAGTGAAACTGAGCAATTTCAGAGATATAACGATCCTTGTCAGTCCACAAATTGCTGCTCAACACCTGTATTTCAAGAATTTGAGACTATCCCAAGTGAAAAAAACTGGATTTGGAGTCAGGACGACGAAAAACTAGGCCCGGGAGTGGCCGCCTAGTTCCTGCTGAAGCGCTGCAGAGAAATTTTTGTGGGGAAAATCTCGTCCAAATCCAACAACGATGGTTTCTATGCGAAGCTTAGGAGTGTAGCTTCGAAACGTGACTAAGATTTTTGAAATCCGATATCGTATGAGGAAGATATGGTGCGGAGAAGTCGAGTATGTCACCGAAGAAAAGTGGAAAACTTCATCTTCATGGAGGTACAACTTTGGAAACTTCAAAACTGAAGAAATGAAGCTTTTTTAGATCACCTCCCAACCCATAACCCATCTCCACAACCCATATTACATACATATACCATCTCTTGACCAAAATCTTGATTTATATCATCACTTTAGTACTCCAGAAATCCCCAAAATTTTCGAAAATTTCCTTAGCTTCACCTTGAATTCTCTATAGCTTCGAAAAAAGGTGGAAATGTCTGCCGGCTGAGAAGTTATCCCATATACGATGGCGCAAAGGGAGACTAGAGGAGGGGAGGAGGGAGGAGCCCCGTCGGCTGTAGCCTGTCGGCAGCTGCGCAGATCGGTTGACTTGTTGGCCGCGCGAGGGCGCCTCGTTCTGCGTGCCTGTGGTCCGTCCGTAGGCTCTTAATGGATGTTGTCCCATCCGCCGTCTGGCTCTGACACCAGTGATAGATGCCTGATGATTCCCTTCATTTTTAATGTCCTCTGGCACATACTTCGAGAGCTCGTCAAGCGCATACAGAGACTCTTTAGTATATTGTACCGCCCAGCCGCGTGGTCACCCTTTTCTTATTTACTCTCCCTCTCCATAATGCTGAGTCATCCCCCCACATGGCTTCACACATGGGTGCCACATGGCACTCATGTGTGAGCCCATCTAATCACAAAACTAAGAGGTGGTTCACACCTCTCTTAGGGGTACTCCATATAACAATCTTCTTTTTGAAGGAGCATACTTTGGAAGCATATTTATCATCTACAACCAACGTCTTTTTGTATTAAAGCTGATTATCCCTCTTCATCTTTGGAGATTTTCTTCAACAATTTTCTTTGACATCTACTAGATGCAAACTACACCCTCTTAAGCATGCTTCTATTTGGTGATCACACTCTTTTGTAACATTTAGAGAAATAGTATGTCTTTTGCTTTGTTTTTCTTCATCTACAACTTGTCTCCATGTGTCTCAAAGTACTCGTCCCTCTAATCTCTCTACATGCACATCACACTTGAACGCAATTTTCAACAAAATCAAGCAATGAGTCCGAGAGGGAATGAGGAGAATAGATTGAGGTGTGAATGCACAACAACAAGCTACTAACAAAGGGTAGCTAAAAAAATACTCCATTATAAATAAGCTACTTCTCAAGCAATGCAAGTTGCATGTGCCCAATAATGATGTTATACATTAGTTTTGTATGAATGTAATGAGGCACCTAGTGAAGAAAACCCTCACAAAGACCATGCCTTAGCTCTAGTAGATCAATACTTCTATTGCCAAGCTGTGCGCAAGAGTGCACAACATAGCTAGTGCAAGCTTAATCTAGTTGAGCAATGAAGGCATGAAAAACTACTATGTCGATTCCAACTTCTCAATAAAAAGTGAACCAACACTTCTATGGACTTTGTGACAAGATTGCCAAAGAGCCAAAGGTGTCAGATTTAGTTTGTTATCTGCCAACTCATGAAAATGGAAACATTTAAATCGACCAGTTCCATCATCATAAGTCACAAGTTCTCTCAACTCTTCATAGAACGCCTATATTAATTGTATGGTTTTCCCCTAGAAATTGTTAATGATTGAGATAATAAGTTCACTAGACAATATTGGCAAACAATTAGGCGAAGTTGGAGATCCATAAGTGCATATCATCATAAGATCAAATCCAAATTAATAGCCAAACAAGAGCACGAACAAGACAATGGAGGATTTATTTTTGTGAAAATATGTATCATTCCATTGACATGATTGGAAACATTATCTTCCCTAAATTGAATTTGCTTATGAGTCATGACAATATTAAGAATAGTAGAAATAGCTCATTAATGCTTATGTATAGCTGTGAGCCACAAGCTCCAATTGCCAATAGAATCGTGAGATTATGATTGTCATCTCTTAACAATTTCCTACTATATGTAAAAGGAATGTCGAATATTGTGAAGAAAATTATAAATCTGACCCAAGATTGTGTTTGTCCTAGCCAATATCCTAGAGCTTGTGGTCTCCAAATTGTTACGTGGATGTACCCAATGCCCATGTACCCAGAACAATAGGATTCTAACATGATTAGACATGCTTGTGCATGAAGTTATCTTCTCACTATTATGGTCCATTTCAAATCACACCAACTTGGAAGACTAGACCCACTATCTTCTATTGGGGCCCAATTTAATCCTCAATTAAAGGATTCATAAGTCTTGAAAGCAATGTGACAAGGGGACGCCTCTCGGGATCCTAGGGACGTCGTCCCGGAACACAAATATTATGGGACTCCCAACCGGGACGGTTGGCAGCCCCTTACCCATTTGTGAAACACAAGCACATCCTTTGGATGCGTCCCGAGGACGGCCCCATGTGACACAGGTTGATGGGGACGGTTTGGGAACGGCCCATACGAGCAAAGAGGTGATTTAGGCAAGATAAAGTTGGATTTTCTTTTTCCTTGAATAATTGGCTCCATTTTGGGCACCTCTAGAAGGTTCTTGGGTCCACAATCAAGCATAAATAGAGGTACATTCAGCATTGCATATTCAGCCGGTTGCAGCACTCTCCATTCTCTAAACCCTCTCTTCACCTTTCTTCTCTTTACTCTTCTCAACATGCCAACGATCTTCTGTATATAAGTGCAAACATGAAGAGTGAGGATGCTATCTAAGACCCAATTCATGGAAGGATATCCTTTCAAATAATGAGAGGCAGAGAGAGAGAGAGAGAGATTCAAACCAACTGCAAAATGAAGAACATAAAGAAGCACAAGCTCATGATTATGATGTATAAAATGAGACTCCCTGCTTGGATTCTTCATGGTGATTTACACTTGTCAATTGTTTTTCGAGTCATTTATGTTTTAGTCTCTAGATTTTACTTTTTAAAATTTATTACTACTTTATATCGATGATAAGATGACATATGTTCCCGTGGTAATGTGGCATGCCATTTGATCATTGCGTCTTACCTCTTTTTATGTATATGATTATTGATATGATGATGACGTAGTATCTCTTTTTTTGACATGATAAAATCCGTATGACTTGTCACTTTTCACTCTTTAAATCTATATATTTAAGGTGCTTCATACATGTATTCACTAAAAAGATACCTTTTTTTTATAGTTCTATTGTTATTATATTTTTCATATGTAAAAATTTTCATTGAACAATAATTCTCATTTGATGCTTTTGAGAAAAATAGGCATTTTTTAGTGCCATCCCACCATTGGCTCCGTCCCCGTCCCGGGGACACCACAGTTCTCGGGACCGGTCCATGTCCCCTGGTGACTTTGCTTGAAAGACTTTATACATGAAGTATTCAGTGACATAGAAGCACCAACATGACATAGTAGTCAATTAGGTTGCTAAAGAATGGTTCCCCAGTTTGAAACTAAGAGGATTGTTGAGGACAACAATAAAAAAAAAGAAGTTGCCAACCTACATCCTTGAGATATTTGGATGGGTGCCTATAGACATGACAAGCTAAGAGATGGAATAGATGAAAAATGTGAACTCGGAAACTTAATTATGAAATATGGGAATCGGGTTGCATTTGTGAGATGCATTGTGTGATCATGTTTGGACTCTTTGTGATGGAAAAAGAACACCCATACACATTTCTTGATATGTAGTGGTAATCCACCCATTTTGTCTCAATTTAGGTGCAATGGTATGAGACACTCGCCCTGTAGTGGTGGTTCTATACTTTTCTACAAGCTCCCAAGCTTGAGGATAAACCCATATTGGCTCTATGGCTAGAGAGCGAGTCTAATGCCCACCCTTATATCTTCTAACACGATTATGGCTTGTATTTTGTCTTATTAGCATTAAAGATCCTCACATACGACCACAAGACAAAATTCTTTAGCATGAGAAAGATTACTTCAACCACACAGATAATCACCAACACAAAGAAAAACTTAAAGGCCAAGAAAGGAGGGATTAGCCAAAAGGATTCCTTCTGTTCTTCTGATCACACTTGAAACTCCGAATCCATGTTGATTCCCAATTAAATATGTCTAATACCAATTGTATTCTCCATCCAATCAAGAGTCCCTTTCAAATATGGAGGTTACGCCCCCACAAAACATAGTGATCAAACACTTGTGTGTGTCAAATTGCATGTCCTATCTTTAAGTCCATGCACAAACCTTATCAAGGCTAGCCTAGAGGTCCTCTCTAAAACCAAAAAGGACCAATTCAAGCGTGTGTAGTCCTCTCTTGCACCAAGAGAGTCGATACACCTCCAAGCTCACATCTCGTACCCTTCCTCTCAAATATCATTGACAAAGATATTGAAAAGCATATGGCTTCTTGAAACTTGAACAATCTTGCTTTTTCCCCTTTTGAGGATCAAGATTTGATGGCTCAATAACTCTATCCATACAAATTTCGTTGTAGGAAGACCTATATCTTCTCATATGCTTTCCTTAAATCAATATGCATTGTGTCAATAAGATTATCCTTGGTCAATTCATGTTTGTCCCTATCCATGAGATGCAGCTCTCTCTAGACACTCATACTGAGAGCAAGAATTGGCTTCCCCTTACAATAGAAGGCTATTTCCTCAAACAATAAGGGCATTGCTAGGCTTTCTCGCCATTACTGGTAAAAATAACTAGATCGTGACAAAAATGAGGGAAATACCCAACAATTACTGGTAAAAATAACTAGACCGTGACAAACATGAGGGAAATACCCAACAATTTCGAAAATCTTGATAAGCTCTAAAGAAAATTCATCCCCACTTATGACTTTGGCATATATTTTTGTTTATAAACATTAACAAGCAAATAACAATTCATGGCATCACAAGAAGAGTTCACTTCATCCATGGCCAGCTAAGCCTTCTTTTTGGGCCCCATCTAGTTCTCTAGAATCTAGGTCCTTAGTTGTTCATAAGGACTGACAAATAGATAGGTATTCATAATTTGAACCCCATATGCTAAAATCCATTTTCTTGGCAAAAAGGCAGACCACAAACTCATAACTCTATATCAAAATAAAATTCAGTTTGCTTATCTCAAAGGAAATACATTCTCTAATGCAACAAATGTCTCGCACTTTTGCATGCATTATCAAATCCATCCATAATATGAAGAATAAGTTGATCCACTGATCAAGCAATGTAGCATATATTTATTTGCACCTTCCTTCTGGCTAAAAAGTGAGGATTTGCCTTCCAAACAAGTTTCAATGCTTCTATATATGCATCAATAAGCCCCGTATCCTGAGATCCAGACAAAACTCAAACTGTAGTTTGAGGGGAGACCTAAAAGGCATGGAAATAACTTTCAAAGCAATAGCCATCGTAACCAGCAATGGGCCTTTGGTCTTTTGCCAAATCACGTTGCGCCAACTGTTAGAGTGAAGGAAGCGAGAAACAATTCCCAGAAACCTTCTCAAATAGAGGCAATTAATACAGACCTAGCAAAACAATAGTCGTCGAAATTCCAAATATTGAAAGATACACATGTGTGAAAGCAAGAAAGACCTATGCTCCTCCGAGAGCTAACTAGAAGATAATACAAATCCACTCTCAATGATACATGCATACATTAAATGAATTAAGTTGCGATATATGCTAAAAGTTACATACAGTCAGTTTGCGCAACCCATCGTCTGCCATCAATCCAGCCAAACAAGAATCTCCCTGCAGAAAACCGTGAGATTAACAATCGAGAAGAAACAAGATTAAAAGAATCACTTGGGTTTCTGGTTCTCTGATCCCAATCTTCGAAACGCATTAACTCAGATGCAATGGCACGAAGAGGAAATTCGACCTAGCACAGAAATAATGTATGGGCATCAGGAAGCCAACTTACTGGTGCGGATCCTGACTTACACTCGTTGACGAAGGAATAACTAAACACTGAGAGAATACCGAGGGCACACAAGAGGTCCAAAATGATTTTGAAAGACCAATTCACATGGATCCGCCCACAGGCATAGTTTTTTTTTTTTTTTCTTCGTCACTGCAACAACGTGACAAAATAATACGAAAAGAGGTTTTCCTTTTTTTTTTTAAAGAGTACAATGAATCGGGATTCGGAAACACATTCACACACCAGACTCATAAGGTAGAGGCATCCATTTTTTAAAAACTCATAGATATGTCCAGTCAAGGTTTGAACTCAGAACTTTCTCTCAGAGCAAACAAGCCACTAGGCTACACGGGCTTGAACACAAGAAAAGGTTTTCGAGTACGACTAGTAATCACCAAAAAGGTTTAGAAGAACTCACATGTTTGGTGGGTTTCATGCCTACTTAGATTTGGAGTTTTTGGCCAGCTTCACATAGAGCTAGAAGAACAAACACCCAAAAGTGTGTTGATCCAAGTGGAACAATTGTTATAATCTATAGAAATGGAAACTAAAACATAATGAAGGTGATTTTTGTGTTGTCACCCTATGCGAACACTTGCGACAATGGAAAAAATATGTTGATATGTATGTATTGGTTTATTCGAGTTGTAAAAATCTAAAAAGAACATAAACAAAAAGATCGAAACGATGACATATTGTCTTGCAGAGGAAATTTTTTGTGGGAGGGGCGGAAGTTGGTATAGTTTTTCTTACTTTCATGTCATTAGGTGGCATGTGGTTGAATCCAACATTTATGACTTTATATTTGAATAGCTAGTCATGCATGGCAAGGTACATTGGAGCACATTGTTGTCTCGATTCGAAAGCTGAGCTTGGAATCGAGACTGAGGTATGGCATGTTCGTTTTTGTTCAAAGGGGAAGTTTGGTCAAAGCATAATCTCCCTTTGCTTGAATTGATTGAAAGAACAATTGTACAATTGAGAAGGCATAGTACACATAAGATCCTCTGTATCCCACAAAGCACAGGTTAGACTGCTTGAAAGTGATACATAGAAAGAACTTCTCGAAGGCAACTGGATTAATTGGTTTAAATATGCTTGGACACAATACATTAGCTAGGATCCACAACTATCCTACCATAGAGAGAGGTTGAACCCTCGACCCCACCTCAAGAGACCCAAAGCCCAACCAATTGGCTTGATGTGTGTAGACATAACCATCTGCATAGTTTCATACGGCTTGAGATTGAGTGCGTTTGGATGATGATCATGAATGCTTGAGGGTTGTGTAATGCAGAATTTCTTATGAGTGAGTATGGGCAATGCATCATCCAATCTGACGTCTTTTGTTTCTCTCTATAGAGAGACCATGATGCATACATCACTATGATTAGGTTAGAGTCTCACGCATGTGTTGTAAATTGTTCAGGTAGGTTGATCCAATGGATATGTAGGAATCAAGTAAATGCTTTATAGCATGGGCTTCTCTTTTGAATCCAAAAGGAATGATATCAATACATATAACGTTTGGTCTTGGAAGTGTATTTTAGTGAATTTATGTATTGCATGGTTTAAATGAGTGTGTTTGGATGAAGATCGTGAATACTTGAGAGTTGTAGTAGACAAAATTGCTCATGGCTCATGAGTGAGTATACCAAATGCATCATCCAATCTGACATTTTTTGTTTGTCTATAGAGAGTCTATGATACACAAATCACTATGATTAGAGCAATTTATCACACCTTTGTTGTAAATTGTTCATGCAGGTTGATTCAATAGGTATCTCGAAATCATTAAAAAAAATCGAGTAAATGCTAATGTAGCGTGGGCTTCTCTTTTGGATCCAAAGGGAATGATATCAATACATATGATTTTTAACCTTGGAAGTGCCTTCTATGCACAAATATGTTTGCACATCATTCATATGTCTTGAATCGTAAACAAAGATAGAGAACTCATTCAAATGGTAAACTCGACGTGAAAGTGGAATCAAATTTACTGCCCATGAAATTTATTTATAAAAAAAAAATGTTTATTGGAGTTGATGTTGTGATTGTAGGTTAATGAAGCAAAGGAGAGTAAGCCTGGTGATTCCTTTTAAAGAATTGGAGTTTTGGAGAAACTAAAGGAAACAAAGTATTGTTGAAGAAACTAAAGGAAACAAAGTATTGTTGAAGAAATTATTCTGTTTTTGTTTTTATTTCCCCGTTTACCATTATATTTATATTTCATTTTTATGAGTGCATCTCCATTTTGTCTTTAGGAGTCATTCCATTTTATCACTTGTATGTGGGATAGCTTGCCATTTGTTTCTACCTTGTATTCATTCTCTTTCAAGGTGAATTACCCCACATATGATGTTTTTTGAGAGCCTCGTCCAGCTTGGTAACTGCTGAGGTGTCCTTTTGCTGATTTTGGAGCACAGGAATCATGGTGTCATATATGCTCAGAGTTTTGGTTGTAGCTCTCCGAGACAGAGAGCCCATTAGGTGGTGGGCAACTATTGAGCCCATAAAAGTCATATTGGTCAATGTCAACCACAATCAAAGTCAACCATAGTCAAAGTCAAAAGGGCAAAGTCAAATCGTGCCACCTACTTTCTTCTCTGTGAGAGTGCATTATCTAGTAGGTGAACAAAAAAGGAAAAAACATAGTAGACTTAACTCTCAAAATTGATGCCAACAAGAGTTAAAGAAAGGATCATTAGAAATTATGATGAGAGCATTTAAAAGACCCAAATATATGGCCAAAAACACAACAAGTTGTATTTTTGTGGATTGAAGAAAGCATCCCGTAGTATGGGACAATGGGATGCTAACTTCCTTTAATAACTTTTCTTTCATGGTCAGAAAGAAAAGAACTCATGATACATAGATAATAATGGATTCTACTATTGTTAATTTTTCAAATCATTATTAACTTGAATTTTACAAGCCTTTGTAGAGGTGGAGTGCAATCTCTCCAAAGCCTCCCACACCTTCTTGGACGAGTCCAAGTCTTGGATATGACAAATCACGCTATTCCTCTCATGTTAGGATATGATGAATATGACTCACTCTTACAATACACTCATTCATTTTTCTTGCTTGTTCTTGAGTGAATGGATCTATTTATTGAAGACTAGGTTCAACTCCACTAGCTAATCCCCATACTCCCTTGGCCATGAGAAAATGTATCAATTTAACTTTATGTTTTTCAACCTAGATACCATCTAGAGATATAATATGCCTAATAATTTTTTGCATGAGATCGCAAAAAAAAAAAGGCAAGATCAACAGATCAAAAGCTAGACTTGTGGCGAAAGGGTATGCTCAGAACCAAGGTATTGACTATGAGGAGACCATATCAAATGTGGAAAAGATTACACCAATTAGAGTACTTATGAGCATTGAAGCTACCAAGAATTGGAAGATCTATCAAATGGATGTAAAGAATTCATTTTTTAGTGGATGGATATTTAAAGAGATATATATTTCTCAACCCCTTAGGTTTGAATATTCACATTTCCTTGAACAAGTATGCAGATTGAGGAAAGCTCTATATGGTCTAAAGCAAGCTCGAAGAGCTTGGAATCATAGGATTCTGACCTACTTGCAAGATGAGGGTTTCATTGTTAGCAAAGCAGATTCTTCACTCTTCATCAAGAGCACTCATGGAGAAGTCATATACCTTTGTGTATATGTAGGTGATATAATACTCAACACTCTATAACTTCATGGATGGATTTCGTGGATATAAACAAATATCTATCCATCCTATGGATCAGGAAAAGATAACATTTATCACTCTTTGTGGGACATATGTTTATGTTAAGATGCCTTTTGGACTAAAAATGCCCCAACTTACTTTGCATAGAATAGTGAACCTTATTTTTGGATCTTTGCTTTTGGAAGCTCTTCAGATTTTCATGGATGATTTTTCATCCTTCTCATGTATTTGCACTAGTACTCCTATGGAATTCTTGGATGATCATTTGATCGAGCTGCAATAAATCTTCGATAGATGCATCGAAACAAAGTTGAAGTTGGATCCTAACAAGTGTCCTCCTTGGACATGTGGTATCTACTAAAGGTATGGCCCTTGACCTAGATAAAATCATTGCCATATTAAAGCTACCTAGGGCTAAAACACCAAAATAAATTCAAAGTTTTTTGGGTCATACTAGTTACCACAAGAGATTCAGTAAGATGTATGAAGATATAATTAGACCATTGGCTAGGCTCATTGGTAGAGAAGTCCCTGTTAGTATATGATCAATGTCTACCCCTCATGATTGTATGCACATTTTGTAAGGCCCCCGTTATGAGGAGAAGCCAAGCGTGCATTACCCAATTGATGGGAATCCCAACTTGCATGTTGGATGAAGGTCATATTGGACCATGTAAGGTATTGTAAGGAAAGGGAGTTACCAGGGTCCCCAATTGGGGGGTCCGGGGCAGCGGGGAGCAGCCCCGGCTGGGGGGGTCCAAGGGGGCCAGCGGGCCCCCTGGCGCTAGCCCCCTGGTGGGGGTCCGGGGGCAGCGCCCCCGACGCGACGGTAAAGGGAATATTCCATAGTTCCCTGTCGGAGTCAGAAATCATTTATATTTGTTACGTCGGTTCAACCGGTCTAAGCCGTGTATGACAATTACGCGGGCGGTGGCCACCCACGCTCTACCGCCCATGTATAGCCGTCCACGGAAGGCCACCCATGATCCTATATATACAGGACTTCTGCACTACCTGAGACATCTAGTTGAGCCAGCATACCTCTACCTTGTATCTCCCTATCTAGAGTTGTCTAGATCACCATTTAAGCTCTACCTTGAGAGCGCACAGGTGGACAACGCCATCATCTTTGTACTTGCTGCTAGTAGAAAATTGTTGAGATTCTCCTATATCTGTTATCTTCTCTACTATTGCTCCTGTGTTATATTGCGTAACTATTGTCTTACATGGTATCAGAGTCGTAAGGTTGGAATAGCTTGAGAAGTATCACTATTTTAGCCTACTGGCAGACTAGAATATAAGTAGATTATTCGAGTGATTACATGATGGCTTCATCGTCGAACATTAGTCTTGGTGCTTCAGCTAATGTTAATGCTGCACCTATTCGAATTCGTCCACCTGCATTCACTGAAGGGAAGCTGGATGGAACCAACTATACACTCTGGAAGTAAAAAATTTCTGCAATTTTGGACTCCTATGAACTACTTGACACTGTCATGGGACCGATGGGATTGGATCCAGAGCCTATACCAGTTGAAGATCCAGAAAATTCAAGATTGATGATTCAGCCAGATCCAGATCTTCTACGAGCTTGGAAGAGACGGAATGCTGATGCATTATGTGCGATTGTCACTAGTGCAAGTGATTCTGTGCTTACTTTAGTTCAACATACTACTAAAGCACATGAGGCTTGGGGCATATTGGCTCGACAATATGAGACCAAGAACCACACTAGGATACAGAATTTAGAAAATCAGTTGGCAAATGAAAAGCATTCTGATTTTGAAAAGGCTGAAGATTTTATCAAACTGATAAAGCATCTTCAAGATCAATTGGCTGCAGTTGGTGTTGTTATAACATCAGAAGAGCTGGCTCGAAGATCTGTACGTGTTCTTCGAGCAAAATATGATGGATTAGTAACAGCCCTTGACACTCAGGTAAGGCCAACTCCTCTTACATTTGAAGAGTTTTGTGCGATGCTTTTAGAAGAAGAGATGCGGCTGAAGAATCAGCAAAGTACAACTGATGTTGCATTCTCAACAAATGCAAAAGGTAAAGGCTCTTCTAAGGGATCAAAGAAGAAGCCAAAGAAGAAAAAGTTCACAGGAAGTTGCTTCTATTGTGAAAAGAAAGGCCATGCCATCAAGGATTGCAGAAAGAAGCAAGCTGATGAACGGAATGGGACTGTAAAATCATCATGGAAGAACAAAGAGTCTGCACACAACACAGAGCTGGAACTTTGGGTAGCTATTGAAGAGGTATGTTCATCTGCTCAAGCTCGTG
The DNA here is from genome assembly GCA_020310875.1 of Ceratopteris richardii. Taxonomy (NCBI): domain Eukaryota; kingdom Viridiplantae; phylum Streptophyta; class Polypodiopsida; order Polypodiales; family Pteridaceae; genus Ceratopteris; species Ceratopteris richardii. Next base: position 85,560,950 of record CM035424.1, on the reverse strand, counting down.
TTGATGAACCATGGATTTTAGATAGTGGAGCTTCTCGCCATATGACCAGTAAAAAGGATTGGTATAGTTCCCTAGTGCCTCTACGGGAATCCATCAATGTAGTGGTGGGAAATGACTCCAAGTGTCCAGCCGAAGGAACTAGAACCATCTCTTTTATCACTTCTCCAGGTGTTGAGAAAAAGTTATCCGATGTTCTCTATGTACCTACACTCAAAAGAAATTTGTTGTCAATTTCTGCAATAACAGATCGTGGACTCGAAGTTCACTTCAATAAGAGTGGTGCGGAAATCATGGATTCATCAGGTAATGTTGTAGGTAAAGGCATATGACGGGATAACTTGTATGAGTTAAGTGCTTTAACTGCTACAGAAGATAAAGATGTAAGCAGGTTATGGCACCAACGATTTGGGCATCTCGGATTTGCAGTTTTGAAGGAGATGCAAAGAACATGGATGGTTGCTCATTTGCCTGCATTTTCAGAGTTGCAAGAACCGTGTGAAGCTTGTATGATGGGCAAGCAACAACGAAAGGCATTTCCAAGAGAGACCAGCAATCGATCGCAAGCTCCTCTAGAGTTGGTACATGACGATCTCTGCAGTAAAATGTCTACACCTGCTTTAGGAGGATCTTTCTACTTTTTGCTGTTAGTCGACGATTATAGTAGAAAGATGTGGGTTAATTTCATTCGAGAGAAGGCTGATGCTTTTGAAAAATTTAAAGCGTGGCATAAGTATGTAGAAAATGAATCAGGAAGGAAACTGAAGAAATTTAGAACAGATAGAGGAGGTGAATTCTTGTCAACAGAATTCAACAATTACTGTAAGGAGCATGGTGTGAAAAGGCAACTTACCATAACTCATATACCTCAACAAAATGGCGTTGTTGAGCGCAGGAACAGGACAATAGTTGAAATGGCTCCTTGTATGTTAAAGGCTCAAGACATGCCTGATTCATTCTGGGCAGAAGCAGTCAATACAGTAGTCTACATCCTCAATCGAAGCTACACAAAAGCACTGAAGGGGATGACTCCTCAAGAAGCATATTCTGGTAAAAAGCCTTCAGTTTTGCATTTCAGAATTTTTGGTTGTTTTTGTTATGCACATATTCCTGATTCAACAAGATCAAAGTTGGATTCAAAAAGCAAAAAGTGTGTCTTCCTAGGATATAGTGAAGAGTCTAAGGCATACAGGATGTGGGATCCTCAGGCAAGGAAGATTTTTGTCAGCCGAGATGTGGTGTTTGATGAACGACCACACTTAGTAGAAGATAAAGGTAAATCTACTATCTCATCAAACGGAGAAATATCTCACCTTGTGCCTATCAAAAGACAGGTTAAAGTTGAGGAAGAGGAAACATCTGATGGAGAAATTTCCTCA
>CM035424.1:85504574-85557074 GCA_020310875.1 Ceratopteris richardii | reverse complement strand
CAATGCTACAATCCTCTCCTTTAGGTAGAGAATCAATATATTTAATTCTAATTTGCTATCCATAAGCCTATATATTAGTGAATATTTGGACCTATAATAAAAAATAAATTATTGAAAGAGAAACTAATATACATATATGTGCAAATATAGAATATTAGTAGAATATGATTACCTTTCTTGCACAATGTATCATTAACTCCCTCTACTCATTTGAGGTGCGTGCATTATTTGCATTGAATTATTTTACATGAATTTATAGCCAATATGTGAAAAAAGATATATCTATATTCTTATTACTACCAAGAGATTTGAAGTTCCTTTTCATACTTATTAATGAATGCTTGATGCATTCCCTATTGTATGCAATAAAAATATAAAGATCTTTTTTTGGTTGCAAGACAGCTTGAAATAGAACTCCCTTAACCGATAATAGCCCATCTATGAATTTTGAAGAAGACTCATGAGCTCATGCACATGGTCCTTCTACATCAACTCTATCAAGGTATTTAGTAACATAGTACATACACTCCTCAAGCATCCATCCCTTTGCCATAGATCCTTCAGCTTTCTCAACCCAAAACATCCATCCAATGATTACGACTCCTACAATCTCAATTTCATCCATGAGATGGATTAATAAATGAATTTGAATATCAAAAAATGAAGTTGTAAGATTTTCTTCATCAGGCATAGTAGCTCCCTATATTCATGTTTCTTTTGTGGGATCGAGTCTTTTTCAATCCCTTCATATGTAATCCACCTATTATGAATCATAAATAAAACTATAAATAAATTAATTCATAAAGAAAATATATCAAATATTCTTATATATTAAACATAAAATTAAAATAAGTACCTTATAAGTTATCCAAGATGATAGATCACGTTGGGTACTACTTTCATTGCACATCCATTGATAACATGAGGTAGAATGTGCTTCAGAAAGTTGTGGCAATCATGTGCATTTAACTAAGATAAGCTCATTTCATCCAAAGTAAACATGTTTTCGAAAGACAATCCATATCTCGTTGGTGTTGGAATCATCTAAATCCTATTGTTCATCATTTGCATCTCCTCTGTCATAAGTATCCAAGGAGAAGGTTATTAAGTTATTTTTTATCAAATTTTATAAACCATTTGTCATAAGTTTAGTTTTGAGTTTTTATTTTTCAAATCATTTCTTGATGATGTTGTGTCTTTAGATCCAAGAAGATGTTTTCCATAATGAATCACCAAAATTCTTGAATATATGCATAGGATCAAGATGATGAAGGATGTTTAATTCTCTCAAATACTGCAACTAGTTCCATATCGACATATTCTTTGCTAATGACAAATTTCCTTCAACTCTAATCTTCACATTCTCATCATCATCATTGAATATTCTGGACCTATTAGGAGCCCTTTTGTCCATTTTTGATACCAATCCATAAGTTTCATTGGTTTTGGAGACTGACTTGTTTCAATCTTTCTATTAAAATGTATCGCTTCTCTTTTGTCTTCTAATGAATGATCGTCTTCTCTTTTGTCAATGTCCAAATTGGTAAAGCTTTTGAGTTATTCTTGATATATAAGTGTTCTTACATGAAGGATAGCTTGTTCTTTTGGAGATTGACACTCTCCATCAGTGGTATCAGAGCAGGAATTATCAAAATAGAAGAAACGAGGACCTTGACTGCTACAATCATACAAAAATCCACAATTGAAGGTTGAAAAGGTGAAAGTTTAAAGAGAAATCTTGAGAAGGAGGCATGAAGCTATCAAGAAGATCAAAAAGAACTTCATTCTAAGTAAAGGTACACCTATTCCTCATATAGCTTCAAGAATTTAATACACAGGTGAAGAAAGGATTAGAGATTCTCTTTAGATAGAGAAATTGGATAGAGAAAATTATCCAGCTTGGTCAATGAGGATGGGGCCACATCTCATGACCAAAGACCTGATAGGTTACATCACAAGTGAAGAAGAAAAACCACAATTCAGAGATCCTAGTGTTCCAACTAGGGATGAACTCTCAGATTGGAAGACTTGGACGAAGAGAGATGCTCAAGCAAGGAGCATTATCTACATGGGAGTCAATGACTACTTGTTAGCTCATATTAGAGGACTTGAAAGTGCAAGTGACATATGGAATGCTTTGGAAGAGCATTTCCAAAATACTACTAAGTCAAAGAAGGCATCCTTATGGATAGAGTTCACTACAATTAAAAAGAAAGCTTCTCAATCCATTTATGATTATGTAACAAGGATGAAAGACATTGCAGATGCATTAGGAGAAGTTGATGAAGATACTGAAGAGGAAAAATTGGTAAGGCAAATCCTCATAGGTTTGAGAGGAGATGAGAAATGGAAGCCATTCATTTTGTCTACTGAATTGTCACTAGATCATTTCACTCCTGATTTAAATCAGTTTCTAGGACACATGCTAAATTTTGAGCAGGATGTCAAAGGTGATGGTGATAAGCATGCAGTTCAAGAAATGAATTAAAAGGATAAGAAGAAGAATAGCAAAGGTAAGCAACAAGTAAATGAATAAGAAGGTACAACTAGCCAAGCGAACTTCCTAAGAGGAAGAGGAGGTGGCAAAGGTAAAAGGCAGAAGCAATAAAGAGGGAGCCAAAGCTTGTTGGATTTGTGGTAAGACAAATCATTTAGCTCATAATTATTGGCATAATAATCAGAATAATGGAGGATATAGTCAGAACTTTGATTCAAGAGGAAGAGGTGGTAGAAACCAAAGAGATAATTTCAAAGGTAGAGGTTACTTTGGAAGAAATGAAGCTAGAGGTTTCCAAAGTCAATCCCACAACATTATCTACTAAAATTATGCTTCAGATCAGAAAGAAGATTCAACCTTAATCATGAATGAAACTTGTTAAAGACAAAGTGAAGACCAAAGAGTCTTCTACATTGACTCCAGGTATAGCAATCATCTGAGTGGTAATATAGCCTTGATGACTGATTTGGAAAATAAGGTGACTAATCATGTAGTTCAAACATTTGATAATACAAAGCCCAATGTGAAGTCAATCGGATCAGTGAAAGCCAAGGATGGAAGTACTCTTCTGAGTCAGGTCTTGTATGTTCCTACAATTCCAAAGAATCTGATAAGTGTAGGGCAAATTGTTGAAAAAGGTTATGAAGTATGGTTCAATAATGATGGAGTTTTTGTGGAAAATCCTAGCACTGGGTATAAACAAATTGTTTTAGGGAAGAAAGAAGGAAGACTCTTCACATTGAAGATTCAAGATAATGTTGATCATGCGTTGTTCACTTATGGAGGACATAAGATCTCTGAGTTAGATTTTTGGCATAAAAGGCTTGGACATTTCAATGAAAGAGGTATTAAAGATATTGTTAACAATCGTTCAATTCTTGGATTTCCTAATGTTGCAGGTCAACATTTGACATACAGATGTGAGACATGTCAATTAGGTAAGGCTCATAAGCAATCATATTCTAAGCATGGTTTCATGTATTGAGAGAAGCTTGAGTTGATACACACAGATGTGTGGGGACCATCAAAAGATTTCAATATTAATGGATCATGATACTATGTGACTTATGTTGATGATGCTATCAGGTGGATCAGTATATATGTGATCAAATATAGATAAGAGGTTTTCAATACATTAAAAATTATCATATGTATGCAGAAAGAATCACAGGTCAAAAGTTGAAGAGACTAAGGTCAGATGGAGGGGGAGAGTACTTCTCTAATGAGTTCAGTGATTACTTATGGAATGTAGGTATAAAAAGGGAAGTTACTTGTAGGTACTCTCCTCAACAAAATGGTGTAGCAGAAAGGAGAAATACAACTCTTCTTGAGTTTGCAAGATCAATGATGAAGGAGAAAAATTGTCCAAATTATTTGTGGGCTGAGGCTATAATTACAGCTACATACTTGGTCAATAGATTTCCATGTAAAGTTTTGCAAGGTATGAAACCATATGAATCTTGGGGGGTACGAGACCTACCTTGGATCATTGCAAAGTGTTTGGATGTTTGGCTTATGCATATGTGCCATCTCAATTGAGGCATAAATTGGAACCTAAAGCTGAAAAGTATGTGTTCATTGGATATGATGATAAACAAATGGGTTATAGGTTGTGAAGTCCATCCACAAAGCAATTTCTTGTATCAAAGGATGTTACATTTGATGAGCAAGGTACTTGGTATGCAGGAACAATCAATAATCATGCAAGTGATGAAGACGTTTTGAATCAGAAGAAAGGTAAATCAAAGGTTGAGATATTTGATGAAGAAGAGAACAATGAAGTACAAGTTGAAGTTGAAGACATGCCAACGTATGATATATAATGTTATGAACAAGAAACTTCCAGAAGTGGAGAACTCAGAAGGTCACCAAGAAACAAATGGCAACCTACAAGATATAGCTATGACACTTCTTTTTTGACTACTAAAGACTATGCTTACATGGTGAAAGCAGATGAAGATCCTTCTACATATGAAGAGGAAAAAGGTAACGAAAATTGGTAGAAAGCTATGCAGGAAGAGTATGATGCATCGCTGGAGAACGAGACATGGGATTTGGTTCCTAAACCAAATAGTAAGAAGATCATTGGATGCAAATGGGTCTACAAGACAAAGAGGTATGCAGATGGAAGTGTGCCTAGGTATAAAGCTAGACTTGTTGTGAAAGGGTATGCGTAGACATATGGTATAGATTATGATGAGGCATATAGTCCTCTAGCAAAGATGGCAACCATTAGGACACTCATAGCCATTGTTGCATGTAAAGGTTGGAGATTATGTCAATTAGATGTGAAGAATGCTTTTCTTAAAGGTTATATTTCAGATGATGTTTTCATGGAACAACCACACGGATTCAGAGTAAAATGTATTCAGAGTATGTATGTAAGCTCAAGAGAGCTTCATATGGTTTGAAGCTGGCCCCAAGGGCATGGAATTATAGACTTGTGAAGTTCTTGAAGGAACTTGGTTTTCAAGTATCTAAAGCAGATAGTACCTTGCTTGTCAAAGCAAGTGATGATGGGTTCATTTATATGTGCATATGTGTTGATGACATAATTCTTACAGGTACAAATGAGAAGGGTATACAAAGCCTTAAGAAGCAAATGGAGAAAGAGTTCAAGATTAGTGACTTGGGAGACTTGTCATATTTCTTGGGCATGGAGATATCATATCCTCAACATGGAGTGTATGTAACTCAAGAAAGGTATTTGAAGAATTTTTTGACCAAGTTTAAAATGGAAGATTGCAGGGTGGCACCTAATCTAATGGAGGTGAATCACAAACTGAGCAGATATGGAGGAGAAGAATTCAAGGACATGAAACTCTATCAAAGTCTGGTTGGTAGTCTAATCTATGCTACATTAACTAGGCTTGATTTGTCATATGTAGTTGGAATGTTGTCTGAATTCATGCATTGTCCTAGGAAAGAATATTGGGTTGCACGAGTAAGAGTGTTGAGATACATTAAGGGTATACTCAAGGAAGGTTTGTATTATGGTTTTACATCAGATACAAACATCAAAATATATAGTGATACAGATTAGGCAGGTAATCTTGATGTAGGAGATCAACGTATGGATACTTGTGTTATGTGGGAGATAAGCTAATCCCTTGGCTCTCTAAGAAGCAACACACAGTTGCTTTATAATCTACAGACGCATAATATAAAGGTATGGTAGAAGCTGCAAAGGAGGTTATATGGTTCAAGACTCTTATGAAGAGTTTTGACAACACTCAGAGTACACCAACTATTCATGGAGATAACATGAGCTCATTGTATCTAGCTTCTAATCCTATTTCTCATGACAGGACCAAACATATTGAGATTCAATATCATTTTCTGAGAGAAAAGGTGATTGATAAGGAGATTGAAGTCATGCATACTTCAACAAAAGTTTAGATTGCAGATATGTTAACCAAAAGATTGGATGGATCAAAGCTACAGAGATTCAAAGACATGGCAGGTATAAAGAAGATGGAGAAAACCTCAATTGATGATTGAGGGGGAGTTGTTGGTGCATGACAACCATCAAGTGATGTGTTGGACAAAGCTTTAAAGTCCAAAGAAGAAGCAAAGATGAATACATCAAGATTGGAGTTAGAGTATAATCAGATAATAAAGGGTATATATATATATATATATATATATATATATATATATATGTATATATATATATATATATATATATATATATATATATATATATATACATTAAACATGCTTTTACTTTTGTAATGGTCACAAGTTTGTACATAAAACCTATGTATACAAGTAGAAAAGTCGGGGTATGTATGAGAGATGATGAATAAGAAGTTATGAGAACCATTAGACACTTTGCAAGTGAAGAGAACATCTCTCATCATTCACATGTAAATTTTTTGAGAAAAGGAAAAAGTTTCACCCCATATTTTGTTGTGTTCTCCTTTTGTGCTTGATCATTTTAGAAATCCTTTTGTAGATGTCTAATTCCATGGTTAGTGCTTCTATGGTTAAGATTTGAGAGCCTAATTGTAAACAGGCTGAGAGATTTATGTGTAGGAACATTTGTATGTGAAGACGTGATGAGTGTCTTTTGAAACGGGTGCAATGTCGATGGTCAAAGAATTGATCATATCTCATTGCATAGTCTAAAGTTTTACACAAATAAGTAAAGCCATCTATGGCTAAAAGCATTTGATTAAACAGGTTGTAGTTTGGGAGAACCATGCATTAGAAGTTGCAGGTGTCAAAGTCGACTATACAGGAGAACAGTTTAAGACATAGGTAAATTGTTTTTGGATCATTTCTCAAGATCTACTAAATATTTTGAGATTATTTAACTTGGATAAGGTGCACAATCTATAGTTGTATAGAGTTTCATTAGAGACTTTACACATTTGATCAGTCTATGAGTGAATTATGTGCAACAGACTTTTTTGAGTAGTGACTCTCTTCACGGTTAGTTCAACATTTTGATAATCTCCTATTTGTCCTCCAAATTGGTAAAGGTTTTGAATTATTCTTGATATAGAAGTGTTCTAACATCAAGGATATCTTCTTCTTTTGGAGATTAACACTCTCCATCAATGTACACATTTACACATACACACATATTTACACATACACAGATACACATTCTGACATATAAATACACATACGAAATCATAAATGTATGACACTTGTATGTATGTATATGTGTGCATAAGTGTAAGCATTTGTGTGTATAGTATATATTTATATGTGTATTTTTGTGTGTTTCATATGTGTGTATATGTGTATGTGTATATGTGTGCATATGTGTATGTGTGTATATGTATATGTGTGTGTATTTGTTTGTATGTGTGTATGTTTGTATGTGTGTATGCATATGTATGTGTATATGTATGTGTATGTGTATGTGTATGTGTATGTGTATGTGTATGTGTATGTGTATGTGTATGTGTATGTGTATGTGTATGTGTATGTGTACGTGTATGTGTACGTGTACGTGTATGTGTACGTGTACGTGTACGTGTATGTGTATGTGTATGTGTATGTGTATGTGTATGTGTATGTGTATGTGTAGGTGTATGTGTATGTGTATGTGTATGTGTATGTGTATGTGTATGTATGTGTATGTGTATGTGTATGTTATATATTATTGAACAATGCATTGTTAAAGTGTTATATTATTAATGTATTAATGTGTTTCTGATGTTTTTGATATAGCAGCTGAAGGTTCGTGAGGATCGTGCAACGCGTGAAAGGGAGGATATCAATAATCCGAATAATTATTATTTAGCTTGTAAATAAACCTGCGTAGAAGGTTCTATTGTTAGAAAAGTAATGGTTAGAATAAGGGTCGTTGTAGACCACAATTTTTGTTATTCAAAGCAATGGCTTTCTGTAAAAGTTACCAACTTTTAGTTTCACGTTTGCTTTTTGAAGCTGCCCTCATGTAACCACTCTTTTCGACGTAATCAAATTTCCTATAAATACATGCACTCTGTGGACTGCCGAAACAGAGTGCATGGGGGGAGATTGCACCCAATCTGCATTCTGTCTCGTCTCTTGTTGCGTCTATTCTTCTGTGTTTTTTTCTGCATTCGTAAGCTCTGTTTGAGGGTGATCAAGATCCTGACAACAGTGGTATCAGAGCTCTACACGCGTCAATACAGAGGGTCTTGTTCTCTGTTCGCGATTCCAATTCCATCTCCATCTCCGTCTCCGGTTCTTGTTCCTGTTCTAGTTTCTGGTTTCTGTTTCTGTTTCTGTTTTTGTTCCAGTTCTAGAACCAGAACCTACATTTTCACCTATGTTCTCACCTACGTTTACTCCAAGGCGTCGACTAAGGCAAAGAACTTAGGCAATACATTGGCAACATTGGCACCCAAGGCTCCTTTGGCGACCATTGGCTACGTGCGAGGCAATTTTAATTTTGAGTGGCAATAGAGTGGTTTAAATTCCCTAAGGTAGGAGGATTTGAACCCACAACCTCTTACTTTCAAGGGAAGTGCTTTACCACTACACTCTCTCTTGGAGTTGTCACTTAAGTTCTGTCCTCATAAATTTAACATAACTTGTAGTTTTTCTCACTTTTCAAGGCGGCACGGTGCGACGTGACGCGGCGCATCTCAGGGTACACTTCTGAGGGTAAACTTCTCAGGGTACACTTCTGAGGGTACATTTATCATGGTACACTTCTTAGGGTACACAAGGGTACATCCAGTCAGGGTACTTTTCTACTAGGGTACATTCCCTGAGGGTACATCCTGAGAGGAAAGCACTAGTTTAAGGGTCCAAGAGCACCATGGAGGATTACAGTAATTCACCTCTACCTGAGGCAACACTTGAACAACAACTAGAGCTCTTGCAGCATGAGCTTCAAGGAGCTCAGAATGAAATCTGGCAACATGATGAACTCCTCCACAAGATACAAACTAATGCAGACAACCTTACGACAGTAGTTGGTTTGGAGGTGGCAATCCAAGCTAAGCTTCACACCCTACGACCTAAAATCCTCAACGAAGCTATATCCTTCGCCTATGATGCAGAAAAAGAAGTCAAGTCCAAAACCAAGTCACTCCGTCTACAGCAACCATGCCAACGACCATTTTCTGTTAAACCTGCATTTCCTATGAAGCATACTTTTAATGCCCCATCTTACCCTAGTTTTCCTCGTCCTCCACAATCCAATTACTCAAGTCCACCTGTTGCTTCATCTCTCCAACCAACCAAACCACATACCCTTCAAACTTCAGCGGTGGATGCCCAATAGAAGCGACCACGAATCACTTGATGGAATTGTGGTAAACCTGGACATACAAAAATAAGGTGCAGATTGCGACCTCTTCACATGAAGCCAGCCACAACTCAATTGCATAACATGGAGGTCCATAATGAAGAACTTCCTCCTGTTTAGACAGAGGAATCATTGAAGAAGGACTTAAGTACATTGGGTAACGATATCACACTTTACTCTCTACTTTGCATGCAGAGTATAATAAATAACAAACTAGTTAAAATTCTACATGACGATGGTAGTTCACATGACTTCATTTAACATTCATTAGTACAAGAACTTAGATTATAAACGTTTCCTTGCTTGTATAAAGTGAAAGCTGCATTTCAAGGTAGTCGTTATAATGTAACACGAGAAGTGCAAGATGTTACGATTAGCATACGCCCATATGTTGATTCATGAACATTTTTAATTGCACCTTAGCAATCTTACGATGTTATACTAGGTATGCCTTTTTTGTCACCATTATAACTCACGTATTGACTACCATACACATACCTTTAACTTTGAATTTAAAGGTCAAGTCATTACTTTGTCTGCAAGACATGATTTCGAGCCATTTAGTCATACTCAAGTAAAGCATGCATTTAGGAAAGGATTCAGCTCATGCATTGTTTTTTTCAATGTCATCAACGATTATACTCATACACTTCCTGATGCATATAAACCTTTCATGAGCATTTATAAGGATTGTTTTATGTCTGAGTATCCCTCTGAACTACCACCCTCTCGAGGATCCTTTGACCATAGCATAGACTTAGTCCCTGGTAGTTCTCCCCCTCATAAAGCACATTATAGACATGGCCCACTACATCAACAGGAAATAGAAAATCAAGTAAAATACCTACTACAAAAAGGACTTATAAGGCCTAGTTCTTCCCCATTTGGAGCACCAGTTCTCTTAGTAGAGAAGAAGAATAAAACCTATTGAATGTGCATTGATTGTAGGGCCCTTAACAAGATCACAATAAAGAATAGATATCCTATTCCACGAATAGATGATCTCTTAGATAGGTTACAAGGAGCTCGTGTCTTTAGTAAAATTGATCTTAAATCGGGTTGCCATCAGATTCATATGACACAAAGTGATATTTTTAAGACTGCATTTAGAACTCAAACTGGCCATTATGAATTTATGGTAATGCCCTTTGGACTTACTAATGCCCCTGCTACATTTGCACGAATGATGAACAATATTTTTTTTTATTACCAAGCTTTTGTTCTTGTATTTTTTGATGTTATACTTGTTTACAGTAAGAATGATAGTGAACATGAAAAGCATCTTGAAACAATTTTTCATTTATTACGAGAGAACACACTTTATGCTAATCCTGAAAAGAGTTACTTCTTTCAACGTAAGCTAGAATATTTAGGACATATTATTTCAAGTGAAGGTGTGCATGTGGATCCGAAAAAGATTAGAGTTATAGTAGAATGGCCTACACCACAATCAGTCAATGATGTTTGTTCTTTTCTTGGGTTGGCTAGTTTCTATATGAAGTTTGTTCGAAATTTTTCTTATTTAACATTGACTCTTACCTTTGTTGAAAAAGAAAATTATTGATCATGATGTCACTGCTACACCCACAGGTACTCAATAACACATTAATGTAACAGCTCCATGAACATTTCCATGCATGTGATTTTACATGGCACATGCCTATTTTTTTTTATGCAGTGATGAAACATGTGACTAGCCATCCATGTTTATTATTTTATCAACTGAGGTCAGTTGCTTTTTCAACTGAGGGGCATGTTATTACTTATGGAATATGTTGAACAATGCATTGTTGGATAGTAACATGGAATATGTTGGCCAATGCATTGTTGGATTGTAACATGGAATATGTTGGCCAATGCATTGTTGGATTGTAACAATAACATGGAATATGTTGGTCAATGCATTGTTGGATTGTAACATGGAATATGTTGGCCAATGCATTTTTGGATAGTAACATGGAATATGTTGGCTAATGCATTGTTGGATTGTAACATGGAATATGTTGGCCAATGCATTGTTGGATAGTAACATGGAATATGTTGGTCAATGCATTGTTGGATTGTAACATGGAATATGTTGGCCAATGCATTGTTGGATTGTAACATGGAATATGTTGGATTGTAACATGGAATATGTTGGCCAATGCATTGTTGGATTGTAACATGGAATATGTTGGCCAATGCATTGTTGGATTGTAACAATAACATGGAATATGTTGAACAATGCATTGTTATTGTTGGAATGTAACATGGAATATGTTGAAAAATGCATTGTTATTGTTAGAGTGTTAAATTATTTTATCAACTGAGGTCAGTTGCTTGTCAACTGAGAGGCATGTTGTATATTATTGAACAATGCATTGTTAAAGTGTTATATTATTAATGTATTAATGTGTTTCTGATGTTTCTGATATAGCAGCTGAAGGTTCGTGAGGAGCGTGCAAGGCGTGAAAGGGCGGATATCAATAATCCGAATAATTATTATTTAGCTTGTAAATAAACCTGCGTAGAAGGTTCTATTGTTAGAAAAGTAATGGTTAGAATAAGGGTCGTTGTAGACCATAGTTTCTGTTATTCAAAGCAATGGCTTTTTGTAAAAGTTACCAAATTTTAGTTTCACGTTTGCTTTTTGAAGCCGCCCTCATGTAACCACTCTTTTTGACGTAATCAAAATTCCTATAAATACATGCACTCTGTGGACTGCTGAAATAGAGTGCATCGAGGGAGATTGCACCCAATCTACGTTCTGTCTCGTCTCTTGTTGCGTCTATTCTTCTGTGTTTTTTCTGCATTTGTAACCTCTGTTTGACCATGAGCAAGATCCTGACAACAATGTATGTTTAATTGTAAGTGTATATATGTATGTGTATGTGTGTATGCATGTTTATGAGTTTAAATTTTTTTTGGTATATGTTGAAGCTCAAGGTCAAGGACAAAGCACAAAGCATGGAAGCGCATCAAAGGAGTGGACACATAAGAACAGGGAGCATGTAGGGAGCTCTAAGAATCATATGTCAAATTTTGAGAAGATATCCCTATAGAAATAGTGACTTTTATCAGCAAAAACCATTGTAAATTACCATTTTCCATTTTTGCAACTCCATTTTGTTCAAGCCGAGGAGTCCTTGAGCTTGAGGAGTATTAGAAGTATCATTCTACCAATTTTCATAGTTTTTAGATTCTCCTTGTGCCCTCAAATAAGCCCTGGAACCTTATTTTTAACTAGGCCGGACACTAGGTCTGGACAAGGCCAAAACTACTCAAAAAGCTATAAAAAGGGCTAGAGAGCTCATTTTTGAGGTTAGCTTGTTGTAGATTTGAGATTTTGTAATAGAACTCTTTTGTAATCGAATTCCTTCCATTGTTCCACTCTTTGCTCTTACCTTGTGTGCGTGTGTGTGTATGTGCATGCTTGTGTGCTTTCACTCACGCACTTGTGCCTTCATGTGCTAATAGTCTTCATACTAGTCCTCATGTCTCCACAGATTGACATTTATGAGATCTCCTCACATTGGCACTCACCATTGTGCTAGAGTGACACCGAATTTGGTGCCGTTGTCGGGGAGAGAGCTCCGAGGACGAGCGTTTGACGGTAAAATGTAGATTAGCGATGTTGTAAGGTCAAAAAAATCACCATTTTTAGTTCAGTTTCTAAGTTTTTCTTCTTCATCATCACCATCTTCTCCCATCTTCATCTTCTCTGATTTTTTCCATTTTCAACTATACATTCACCTCATTCTTCACTTGTGGCTGTGAGAAAAAAGTTTAGACGGACTTCAGCTGAAACGCTGAAGAAATTCTCTTGAAACACACTCAAAACATCAGAAATTTGGTGCACAATATCGTGTGGGTTGAAACAACATGCGTCTGGTATCATGAGTGGAGTATCATGGGTTTGGAGAGTGAGCTTGCATCTACAAGCATATAGCGGTGACAAGGAGAACCTCAGGTACACATATTTGCTAAAAAATTTGAATTTGGGCCTTAAAAACTCCAAGTATCATGTCCACTTGAGTTTTGGTATCGCGATACCAGAACTCCTATGTATCACGATACTTATGGAGTATCATATCACCAAGTCGAGGTATTGCGATCGTGGTCAGCTAGTGGTATCGTATCACGGTCCACCTCATATCATATCGTGTCGTTCACAGTATCGTACCGTTGACCAAGCAATATCATATCGCATGCATGATTGGTATCGTATCGCCAAGTTAGTATCATATCTTCTATTATTCTGGTATCCTATCGTGCACCTTGTGGTATTGTATCACGAGGTCAAGTGGCATCCTATCGCATGCAAGGTATCATATCACGTCGGTGAAGGTATTGTATCGTCTACTGAGGGGTATCGTATCATTTAGAGATTGGTATCATATCATCCTAACTACTAGTATCCTATCGTGAGCCAATCTAGTATTGTATCATTAGCTATCCTGGTATCGTATCATGAGGTTGGTATCATATCATGCCAATCAGAGGTATTGTATTGTGACCACTTCTATTATCATATCGTGGAAGTTGGTATGGTCAAAGGACAAGTATCGTATCATGAAAATCTGGTATCGTATCACCTGTTCTGAGGTACTCCTAAGTAGATCATGTTTCCCTCTTTTAACCCCCCGACCCTGAGCTGGCATAACTTTCTCATATGAAATCCGTTTGTTGTAATTTTGGGATTTGTTGGAAAGCTCGTGGGGAGTACTAGTACGTGGATTATTAGATATAGTATTTGAAAGGACCCTCATAAGGAACTAGGAAACCAAGGAGTTCCAAAGGATTTTGAGCAATACAAGGGGAAATTTTGGACTTGTAGACAAGGCTTATGAATCTGAGATCTAGTAGACACCTAGGCAAGGATAGACAAAGCATTAAAGCCTCTGAGGCCATTATCAACCACACAGTGAGGTCGTTGGCACAACAACTTAGTGGTTATCCCTACATGCTAAGTTTCGACATAAGTGATATAGAAATGTCCTTCAACATGGAAAGACCCACCTATAGCTCAAGTACTACCTATTCCCTATAAGACATAATTGGAGTATATCAGGACCAACCAATTAGGTACATGTATCTATGAAGATGGTGTGAGACGATTAGTGGTTAAACTGAAAAATCCCGACCAACCCTTTGGACCTAAACACCTATGGTTAAGTTCGATGAGGGTTCATACATTGATAAGGAAGGAACCATGTATGTGGTTACCAGCTTACTAGACAGGATAGATGAATTTGGCAATATCAATCTAGTGAATGACATAGGAGACCTAGAGCAAGGAGACCTAGAACGAGAACCCAAGACTCCCACAGGTAAGTCAATCTTGACTAGAGTAATCACTCCAGACTAGATCCCACAAGACAACAAAAGCATAGAACTATTCGTGAATAGAGAAATGTACGAAGCCTTTTAGAGATTCAAGCCAGATCAACCTAGCCCAATAGTCACCATCTACGATCTCAAGGATTCGGAGACACTAGGAAAAGTTGTCTATCTAGATAACACATTGGAGAAAATTTTCTTGGTAACAGAGCAGGATAGGCATGCATACACTTGGCAGGGTGAATCAATTTTCCCTCCACAAAGATCTAGCATTTCCCATGGTATCCTAGGAGCTGGATCATTCAAAGCTCATGAAACCCAATGGGAAAGAACCAGAGAGAGACCCGAGGTCATTTTTGCACACAGTGTAGGTAGAGAGAGATCAGGACTTGAAGGTGTAAGAGCTAAAAGGGAGAGACATATAGCACATAGGCATCAAAGAGATGAACGTGATTTTCCATTGCCTAGACAACACCAATACTAACCACTCCTGATTGGAATAAACCATTCCATGTCCATGTGGATGCATCCAATCATGCAATAGGACGTGTGCTAGCACAACCCATAGGTGAAGGGAACTTAGATTTGCCTATAGCATATGCTAGCAAATAGTTAAATGCAGCTGAGCGAAACTATAACACAACTGAAAGAGAAGGCTTAGGCATGGTATATGCTGTGAAGAAGTTTAGACACTATCTATTGGCCAACAAGTTCAAGTTTTTCAATCATCATCAAGCTCTATTATATTTGGTCAATAAACCTTGCAATACTAGATGCTTAGTAAGATAGTTCCTCTTACTAATGGAATACGACTTTGAAGTGGTAGTTAGGAAAGGTAGCACCCACCTCAGGGTAGATCACCTTTCTTGCATCACTTCAGGAGAGTCATCACAAGGAGTGTTTGATGAATTGTCTGATGCTTATCTGTTCCATTTAGAAGTTTCTCCTAAATGGGCAAAAAGTTGGTACATGTCCTAACCTTTGGACATGCAAAACAAAAATGTGAGAACGAACAAAGACGAAATTGTAAAATCACAAAAATATCAAATATTGGTAGGAAACATGTACAAACAAGGTATGAAGGGTGTATTAGCTTGTTGTGTTGAGGACGATGAACATAGCAGTTGGTTACAACAAGCCCATGAAGGATTGTTAGGAAAATACTACTCTAAACAACAAACATTGCAGAATCTAAAACATTTACTAGTGTATTGGCCTAGCATGGATAAAGAAATACATGAGTGGATCAAGAATTGTCCAATATGCAAAGAGAGACCCCGAGTGGAGCATGCTACTCTTTATCATGTGTCATTAATTCTAGATTAGAGTGCTCTATTGGTAAAATTTATGAGATTCAGAACACCACCCAGTGAGGCTAGTCTAGCAAGGAAATGAAGCATGGAGCCAGAGGCTCACGACTATGCCTTAGTAAGAGACAACCTATATTGGAGAGGCAAGGATGGATACTTAAGACTCTGTGTTCATGAGTCACACTACTTGAAAGTCTTAGAAACTGCACACAATGGTGTTGTTGGTGGACATTTTGGGCCTCATAGAGTAATCAAGACCATTCTATTCTCAGGACTTTGGTGGCCCACTCTTAATATGGATGCACATACCTATGTGAAGAAATGTGACACATGCCAACATGCCCAATATCCTATCAAAAAAGATGAGATGCCTTTGAGGCCAATGATGGGAGGATGCACATTCTCAAAGTGGGGTATAGATTTTGTTGGTCCTATTAACCCCGCAACTAGAAACTCCCATGTAGATTACATTATTGTAGCCATAGATTACCTTACAAAGTGGGTCGAAATAAAAGCCACAACCAAGAATGATGTTGAAATGATAGCTAAGTTCTTATTCGTGAATGTGTTCACCAGATATGGGCTACCAATAGAGTTTGTTAGTGATAGAGATGCACACTTCTTGAATGAGGTCATTGAAAATCTCCTTCAAGAATTCATGGTGATACATAAGAGGTCTGCCCCTTATCGTCCATAAGCCAATGGACAAGACAAGAGCACGAATAAGATCCTATGTAATGTATTGACAAAATTGGTAAATAATAAATGCTATGATTGGGACAAACAACTTCATCATGTTATTTGGGCCTATTGAGTTTCCTACAAAATGGTACTCAATGCCACCTCATTTTAGATGGTCTTCAGATAGAATTTTTCTACCATTGGACTAGGTAATCCGAGCTTTAAAGGCAACACAAGAGCACGAGTGGAATGGACATGAGTTCTCCTCTTGGATCTTTGATCTAGAATGCTTAGGTGAGACGAGTGGCATCAGGTATCTATGCTGCAAAGAAAAGATAGAAGGCATATTTTGATGCACAAATCAAGGATAAGGGGTTGAAAGAAGGCATATTTTGGTGTATACACTAAAGCAACATGCCTGTAAATTGGAAAAAACGAGGTTATGGAGCCATGATCATTAATAGAATTTCCACTAGCAATTTGGTTCAATTGGCCACTTTAGAAGGTGATATCTTGCCAAATTATATCAATGGTTGTAGAGTCAAATTATATCAAGAACCTTTTACAGAGGATATGTTAATGAGACTTAACACTCCTAAGAAGCGAAAAGAAGAAGAGTTAAGGGTTAGAGAAGAAGCACAAGGTGAGCTGAAAGAGCACATTAGACAAAATAAGTTAAGGCGACTAGGCCTAGATATCAACTCGAAAGCCCCAAAATATCACATGGATATGTGCCGAAAATCGGGCATAATTACTTCTCAAATAATTGATCGACGGCCCTTTGTGATCATAGAGGTAGGATGAGAAAAGAGTGTAAGGATTATGAGAGCATTGATTGACTCAGGTGCAATGACTAGTGCCATCAGATTTTCATACTACCAAGACCTGCAATTGAAAATCAAGCCCCTCAAAGCCTATCTCATAGGTTTGGGAGGTGTGGAAACCCCTTGTTTGGGCGAGGTGGAACTTCCCATCTACCTTCAAGATGTTCCAATGAAAGTCAAAATGCTAGTGTGTCACGATGAGGATCTTACAGAGCCACTTGTCTCGGATCAAGATTGGATTTACAACCATGCAGTCAACTTGAACCTAAGAAGTCAACTTCTTAAAGTTTGGGTACATGAACAATGCATTACATTAGAATTAGAAAATTGCATGATCACAAACACAGGCATCACACAGTCTCTTTGTTCTTCTAGGACTAATCTTTGCAAAAAAGATGTTGTATGTGTCCAAAGAACTATGCTCCAAAAGAATGCAATCAAGGACGAGCAGGCTCAAAGGAAAGCGGACTCATCCTCTTGTGCAAAGACTAATTTCGTCCCAACAACTCAACCAAGAAGGCAAGAAAAACCATACATGACAACCGCTATATCAAATAGACAAAGAGATTTCAAGAAGAAAGTAGTTCGAGGCATGAAGTAGATCTAGGTATGAAAAGGAGAGCAACCACCAGCCTTTCCAACACGATTCGCACTCGGGCAAGCCAACCATGTGAAGACAAGATCCAAGTAACCAGGACCAACTCAACGAGAAGGTCTCCAACAAATTTGGGTGCCTAAGAAATTAGTTACAGCTCAACAAGGGCGATTACACATGTGGGTTCCCAAAGGACTCTTACATGCACAAAGGCCTATGCTCTCCACCATGCAAAAGGTCTCAACAAAGAAGCCAAGGAGAGAAAATGGTAAGAACCGAGCACACAAAACAAAAGAAAATAAACTCACCCCTTCGGCAAACGTAAGAAGACACTCATCAAGGATATTGGTTTGGAAGCCAAAGGCATCAGTAGCACCCACAAAAAAAAACACCAACCACAAGGGATAAAACATTCAAGCAACCATCCATAGATGAAGAAGCCAAAGTTGCGCTCTATGCAGCCTAACACTGTTCTCAAATGCATCCCTAAAGGGAGGAATGGTGAGTTGTCATTTCACCATCGATGCCTCACGTCATTTGAGAATCAAGTGGCTACCTCCAACAAAGATTGCATCAACATCCACGAGCAACATTGAAAGCCTCAACAAGCAACAACCATGTGCCTTTGGCCTAACCTTGTCTTTTGGACCATTCAGGTCATGCATTTCCAAAGTATGCATCAATATAGGGCCACATTACATAGCCCTTCATTGACACAATTTAGAATCCCAAGCACATGAGACACACTGGCTAAATGTAAAATATTTTATTGATGCTAACACCTTTCTTCTTGTTTTGTGAAATTGTTTCCAAAAAACAAAGAGAGAGAGAAGAAGGACTAGGACGGTGTGCTCAAAGAAATTCATCAATGAATCATCAAAAATGGAATAGACACCCAAGGCCCCTCACAATGATGGGAGTACAACACGAAGAGATGAAGCTCCACGAACCTTTCACCATGGTAAGAATCACCTACTTCAGCAACATAACAACCATGATAGTCTAGGAGACCTCTTCATGAGCATACCCTTGAGCGCGTTGCTCAAGACCCGAATTCTTGTGCCATACTTCTTCCATGCGTTCCTCGAGTATGCATGCATAGGGCCACATTACAGGGCCATACACAAGGCACATATTTTATTTAACCCATGCACTAATGCACTTACCCATAACAAGAGCAAGGAAGCAATCCACCACTGAGAGTTGCTAATAATCAACATTTACCACCTCTTTGAGCAACAAGCAATTTTGGAAAGCTCACGAATTCACCATCAGGCTAGAACACAAGGAAGAAGTACATACAAAGAGACTACAACTGGCAAGGGCTAGAAGTGACAAAATGAAGAACCAAACAACTGACCAAGCTACATTGGCAAGATGGAAACACTCTTGTTGGTACATGATGGAAGATACATCTCCAAGCACTACATGGAACAACCACTACAACGAGGGTCTGTTAGGGATGACAGACTCTAGAGGGGGGGTGGGGACAGGGGGGAGTGTTGAAGTTGAAGGTCAAGGACAAAGCACAAACCATGGAAGCGCATCAAAGAAGTGGGCACATAAGATGAGGGAGCATGTAGGGAGCTCCAAGAAGCATATGTCAAAGGATTGGATGCATATGAAGAGGGAGCATGTAGGGAGCTCCAAGAAGCATATGTCAAAGGATTGGATGCATATGAAGAGGGAGCATGTAGGGAGCTCCAATAAGAATATGTCAAATTTTGAGAAGAAATCCCTATAAAAATAATGACTTTTATCACTAAAAACCATTGTAAATACCATTTTCCATTTTTGCAACTCCATTTTGTTAAAGTCGACGAGTCCTTGAGCTTGAGGAGTATTAGAAGTATCATCCTACCAATTTTCATAATTTTTAGATTCCGCTTGAGCCCTCAAATAAGCCCTAGAACCTAATTTTTAACTAGGCCGGACAATAGGTCTAGATAGCGCCAAAACTACTCAAAAAACTATAAAAAGGACTAGAGAGCTCATTTATGAGGTTAGCTTGTTGTAGATTTGAGATTTTGTAACAGAAGTCTTTTGTAATCGAATTCCTTCCATTGTTCCACTCTTTGCTCTTACCTTGTGTGTGTGTGTACGTGTGTGCATGCTTGTGTGCTTTCACTCATGCACTTGTGCCTTCACTTGCTCATAGTCTTCATACTAGTCCTCACGTCTCCGCATATTGACATTTATGAGGTTGATCTCCTCACGTTGGTAGTTAACATTGTGCTAGAGTGATAGTATAGTAATCCTTTTTTTATTTGAGATTGAAATAACAAGAGATATTGTATGCCAAAAGTAAAGAAGAGAAGAGGTGACATACCCACCTATGTGGTAGTATTTTTGCAAATAGTTACTTCTTCAAGAATCATTTCTTGAGTAGAAGGCATGCAAAATAGTTTCTATTACTGTGAGTTATAAATCTCATATGTTTCATAAATATGTTACTTTTAATTAATTTGCTTCTCTTATAGTACATGAATATAGCCTACTACAAAGAAGAGAGTTGAGTGAGGTCATACATTATGCTTAGAGAAAATGAGCCATCATAGTTTGGTTGCTACATTTGTAGGTATATGTATTATTGAAATGATTATTGTTATTCTACATAAAACACTAATAATTAATCTTTTTTATTTGTTTCAATACAATAACAGGATTATGGTTGTTAGCATACAAAAAAGGAAATTAAATTTGCTACATATTGGGGATATTGACATCTCAATGAGCACATACAAAATCATCCAACTCATTTTTGGATATTATTAAACCTGTTATAATTTATTTTATTTTTATTGATCTTTTATATGTTTTATTTCATTACGTTTGTTATATACAATATGAAAGTATTATGGAGAGGTTGATATGAAAGCGGTGGATAGATGGATAGAAGAGGGATCATATTGACCATCACTGTGTACTAATTTCTCCACCCAATATGCCTCTTAGGATACATCAAATCATGCGGATGACCATGATTATGTGGATGATCATGATCAAGGAGTGGGTTGAGATGATTGAACTATTACATTGGATATATTATTTACAATAATGCACACATATTCTCTCTCTCTCTCTCTCTATATATATATATATATATATATATTCTCATATGAGCTATGTTTTTTATTATGTCTATGGTGTGAGTGCATAAATTTAAATAAATTTTGAGTTTCTATGGTGTGAAATATATGACTAAAATGTACAAATGGTTTTTATTATAGTGGATATTTAACATATGATTTATTACTTTTATTGTATAATTCATTAATATTATATGTGTTTATATATATGTATATGTATGTATGTGTTTGCAATTGTGTGTGTATATCTATGTATGCACACATATGTGTATATCTATATTTGTGGATGTGCATGTATGTGCATATATGTGTGTGTATGTGTATGTGTACATGTATATTTATGTGTATGTGTGTGTATATGTGTGCATGTGTATGTGTGTGTATATGGATGTGTATGTGTATGTGTGTATATTCATATGTATATGTATGAGCATGCATGTGCATGCATGTGTATGTGCATGCATCTGCATGTGCATGTGTATACATATCTGTATGTGTGTGTATGTGCCTATGTATAAGTATGTGTTTATGTGGTTGTGTGTTTATGTATATGTGTATGTGTAGTGTATGTGCATGGATGAATGTGCATATGGATATGTTTGTGCATATGCATTTGTGTATATGTGTATATGTGTGTGTATGTGTATGTGTATGTGTATGTGTATGTGTATGTGTATGTGTAAGTGTATGTGCATGTATATGTGTAAATGTGTGTATATGTGTGTATGTGCATGTGTATGTGTACATACATCTGTATTTGTGTATGTAAATTAATGAAGAGAAATAATTTAAATGATATAAAAACAATGAAAAGTATACTTACAATTAGCCATATATTATGCTTAATGAACTTCTTGAATAACCTCCAATAAAGGAGAGAGAGAGAGAGAGAGGGGGGGAGAGATCTATTGTGATTGTTTGAATCAACATTGGTTCTTACTTCACAATAGTGTGTGTATCTATATGTGTGTGTATGATTGTATTATGATTGTTTTAATCAATATTGGTTCTTGCTTCACCATAGTATGAGTATGCATATGTGAATGTATGATTGTGAGTCAAAATCTATTGTGATTGTTTGACCCAACAATGATTCTTACTTCAGAATAGTATGCATATGTGTATGTGTATGTGTGTGTATTATTGTGAATTATAATTTATAGTGACATGTTGGAAAAGGTTTTATTTTCTTTTTTATAATTCAAGGGTGGAGAAGGTTTTAATACGTTCACTAGAGCTTTTTATGTCTCGAGATGGCTTGTCCTATAGACATATCAACACCTTCTCAGATCCCTTCATTTGTATCAAAATCTATTGTGATTGTATGAGAATATTGATTCTTACATCACAATAGTATGTGTAAAGTGTACATGTGTGTTTGATTGAGAATTAATATCTTTTGTGATTGTCTGACTCAACATTGATCCTTACTGCCCAATAGTATGTGTAAGTCTATGTGCCCATATAATTATGAATTAAAATATTTTTACTTCATAATAATATGTGCATTTGTATATGTGTTTATGATTATGGGCTAAAAGCTATTGTGACTATGTGATTTATAACATTGATAAGAAAATTTATTGACTATATGAAGAGATAGAAATATAAGCATATAATTACATAAATACATAGAATAGTAGATTTAAAAACCTTAAGCGAGATTAAGAGTAGTTTGTATATATCTTAAGATATATATTTAGTGGAATATATATCTTATTTCATATTGATTTATGTTTTCTTTTTGTAGATATAAAATCTTTACTAAACCAATCATTATCGGAAATGAAAAAGAATGCTCATATGTAATTATTCATCAATAGGATAAAGCACTCTTCACAATACAAGGTAAATCACGATGCTGATGGTAGTATAAGTAGGTACAAAGCAGGATTGGTAGAAAAAGGAAATGCATAGACAAATGGTAAATATTATGAGGAAACGTTCAGACCTATAGCCAAAACTTCTGTCATCAAAACACTTGTTGCATTAGCTACAACAAAGGGATTAACAAACCTTGCATCAAATGGATGTAAAGAATGTTTTTCTACATGGTGAATTATAGGAAGAAGTGTACAAGGACCAACCACAAGGATATGAAGATTCAAAGCACCCAAAATATAATTTTAGGTTCAAAATGGCTTTGTATTGGCTTAAACAAGCCCATCGTGCTTGGCATGCAAGGATTGATGACTACTTAACCACCATTGGGTTTTCTATGTGTGATGCAGATCATTCACTCCAAAGTATGTAGTGTATTTCTTTGCACTTATCACATGCCTATAAGGTCTATTTGAGTCTCCATAAGCTCAAGTGCTGATCTTGTGCCGGTTGGCGTGACCAAAATTTGTCGCTTCGAAACGCACTTTTCGACCTTCTACAAGCTTTTCCAAGTTCTTTCACTGGTATCAGAGCTAGATCAAGATGGGTGACGACTTTCCCTCAATGATCAAGAAGCTTGATCGACACAACTACGTGGCTTGGCAAATCAGAATGGAGGCCTATTTGCAAGGTAGAAATCTTTATGGAGTTGTAGCAGGTGATGAAGCTATGCCTATTCCAAGATCCAAAGGAGGACCTACACAAGAGGAGACAGATAAGCTCACACTTTGGTGCGCAAGGGATGCTCAAGCAAGGTTGTACGTACTAAACTCTATCTCTGACTTTCTATTACCACATATTAGAGGATTCAAGACATCTCAAGAGACTTGTGATGCCCTCGAGACTTTCTTTTCTGCTAGTACCAAAGAAAGAAAGAATCATCTTTGAAAAGAGTTCAACCAAATGAAGAAGACACCTAAACAAACCATCACAGAGTTTGTTACCAAGGTTAAGGAGGTTGCAGATCAGTTAGCATCCATTGGAGAGCTGATTGAAGAAGAGGTCATCATGAGGCAAACTCTCAATGGCATTCGAAGTGATAAGCAATGGCAATCCTTCACGACGGCTTATGATCTCATCATGGATGTGCAAACTCCAGACTTGAACATCTTTCTTGGACAACTCTTCAATCAAGAAGCCAACAATAGCATAAAGGAAGGTAACTCTTATCATGGTAATTCAACTAGTGCTCTATATGCAAATAAGAAGGATAAGAAGCAGAAAGGCAAGAAGAAGAAAGAAGATGAAGGAGAGACTTCCAAAGCCAACTTTGCAAGCAAGAGCAAGTGGAAAGGGAAGAAGAAAGGACCAAAGCAAGACAAAGCCAAAGGTCAAAATGTTCAACCTTGTGCCATATGCGATAAGACCAACCACACCACTCAGAATTGTAGGTTCAATGGGAATACCCAGAAAGGAAGTGGAAGAGGTGGATATGGAAGCAATAGAGGAAAATATAGACATAACTTCAACAATAACAATAGAAGCTATAATAGAAGGGACTACAACAATTATTCAGAAGATCAACCACATGAAGACTCATTGCTTCTTATGAATCTAAGCCACAAAGAAGGTAAAGAAGATGATCATTTGTTCTACATAGATTCAGGATGTTTGAATCATGTTGCAGGCAACATTGCTCTTCTATCTCATTTGGAAAGTCCAAAGCATAGACATGAAGTGCAAACAAGGGATGACACAAAGCACAATGTGGAGAAGATTGGTAATGTCAAAGCTTCCAATGACAAGACAAACATTCCAAGTAAGGTTCTCTATGTACCCACTATCACTAAAAACCTAATAAGTGAGGCCAAATAGTTGAAAAAGGCTTGCAAGTTAGGTTCACCCAACATGGAGCTTTTGTGGAAGATCCATGTCAAGGCTTCAAGAAGATAGCCAGAGGTGAGAAGCATGGTAGGCTCTTTACTTTTGAAGTAGGAGAAACCAAGAACATAGCTCTATTCAACTTTGGGTCTCGAACCCTAAGTGAGCTTGAAGTGTGGAATAAGAGACTTGCTCATGTGAATGAAAGAACCTTGAAGGATATATGCAGGGATCAAAGTTTCTAGGACTTCCAAATATATCAAAGCAACACATGATCAACAGGTGTGATGCATGTCAGATTGGGAAGGCACAAAGACAACCATTCAACCACAAAGGCTACATCCACAACAACTTATTGGACTTAGTACATACGGATGTATGGGGGCCGAGTCAAGAACCTTCATTGGCACGATCAAGGTATTATGTCTCATTTATTGATGACCATAGTAGATGGACTATTCTATACTTTATCAAAAGTAAGAATGAAGTGTTTGATTGCTTCAAGAAGTATCTTGCATATGTGGAGAATCATAGAGGTAGATCACTAAAGAAGCTCAGATCTGATGGAGGGGGAGAATACTTCTCCAAAGAGTTTGATGAGTTCTTTTAGGAAAAAAGTATCAAAAGGGAAGTGACTACTAGGTACTCTCCTCAACTAAATGGAATTGCAGAGAGGTGAAACAAGACATTGGTTGGATCAACCCGAACAATGCTTGAAGAGAAGAAGTTGCCACATTATCTATGGGCAGAAGCTATTTCAAGTGTTGTGTACCTTGTCAATAGACTACCATCCAAATCACTTCAAGGTATGACTCCATATGAAGCATGGCATGGAAGAAAACCTACTCTTGGACATTGCAAGTTTTTTTGTTGTTTAGCTTATGTTCATGTACCATCACAAATAAGAGGTAATCTAGATGAAAGGGCAACAAAGGTAGTGTTTATTGGATATGATTCAACTCAGATGGGTTACAGGTTCTTCAATCCTTCAACCACGCAATTCACTACAAGTAGAGATGTTTTGTTTGAAGAACACAGGTCTTGTTATGATGAAGACAAACAAAAGGTAACACTAACATATGATCTTGATTCTGACTCTCATCAATTAGGAATCAAGCATGTTACACAGGTCCAGGATCCAAGAAGTGATACATACGATGACCAAGATGAAAGAGAAAAGGATTACAAGCTATGGAAGTCAAGAGGCAAAGCAAAGATGCAAGAGATTGGAGAATGCTCCAAACAAGCACCTAGAAGATCAACAAGAGAGAAGAAACAACCAGAAAGGTATGGATATGATTCCACATTTGTTATGAAGCATTCAATATACTTGGCAAAAGACTCTATTTCAGAGGAACCCTCAACCTATGAAGAGGCAAGGGGAAACCCTAATTGGGAAAAGGCCATGAATGAAGAGGTAGATGCATTGCAGGAAATGGACACTTGGGATTTGGTTCTAATATCACCAAATCAAAAGGTAATCGGTTACAGATGGGTATATAAAGTTAAAAGAAGTTCAAATGGATCAATTTGCAGGTACAAGGCAAGATTAGTTGCCAAAGGATGCTCAGAAACTCATGGTATAGACTATGAGGAAACATTCTCACCAGTTGCAAAGATGACTAAAATCAGGACATTGATAAGTGTAGTTGTAGCAAGGAATTGGAAACTCTTTCATCTTAATGTGAAAAATGCATTCTTAAATGGTTGGATAAGTGAAGAGGTATACATGTCACAACCACCAGGTATTGAAAACCCTAATCATCCATCTTATGTTTGCAGACTTAAGACAACATTGTATGGATTGAAGCAAGCTCCAAGAGCTTGGAATTAGAGGTTGGTTACATATCTTTAAGATCAAGGGCTCAAAGCTAGCAGCTCAGATCCTTCTCTATTTATCAAAAGGGATCACAATGAGATTATCTATCTATGTGTATATGTAGATGATATTATTGTGATAGGTGATGATTTAAATGGCATTCAAAGGATCAAGAGACACATGCAATATGAGTTCAAAATCAGTGACCTAGGTGAGCTCACATATTTCCTAGGTATGCAGGTGATATATACAGATGAAGGAATGTATTTGACTTAGAAAAGATACATTCAGGAGCTTCTTCATAAGTTCAAAATGGAGAACATTAAACCTGCAGGTACACCTTTGGAGATGAATCATAAACTTAGTGTTTATGAAGGTGAGAAAATTGAAGACCTAAAAGAATATCAAAGCTTGGTAGGTAGCTTGATATATGCTACTCATACAAGGGTAGACATCTCGTATAGTGTGGGAGTGCTTAGTCAGTTCATGCACTCACCAAGAAGACCACACATGGATGTGGCTAAGAGAGTACTTATCTCAAAGGTACAATCAATGAAGGTATATTCTATCCTTACTCTTCAGATTTGGATATCAAAATCTACTCAGATGCAGATTGGGCAGGAGCTAAGGATGATAGAAAAAGTACATCTGGTTACTTAGCATTTGAAGGTTCAAAGCTAGTTTCATGGAGTTTCAAGAAGCAACCAACAATTGCTTTATCTTCAACTGAAGCAGAGTACAGAGGCTTGACCATAGCAACTCAAGAGGCAATATGGTTAAAAGCATTGTATACAGATTTGGGACTTGTGAGTTCAAAACCTCACATATTTGGAGATAATGTAAGTTCCATGCATCTAGCGGCAAATCCTATTTTTCATGCGAGAACCAAGCACATAGAAGTCCATTATCACTTCATCAGGGAGAAGCTCATGGCAAAGGAGATTGCCATTTCTTTTGTTGCCACTGAAAAGCAAGTAACAGATATGATGACGAAGGCACTTGATGGAATAAAGCTTTGTAGATTCAAAGCTATGGCAGGTATTCAACCTATTAGAGAATGAAGACTCAAGCATACTTTAGCTTGAGGGGGAGCTGTTGGAACATCAAGCTTACACTATGCTT
Source organism: Ceratopteris richardii (assembly GCA_020310875.1). NCBI lineage: Eukaryota > Viridiplantae > Streptophyta > Polypodiopsida > Polypodiales > Pteridaceae > Ceratopteris > Ceratopteris richardii. Next base: position 85,529,356 of record CM035424.1, on the reverse strand, counting down.
GAGGTGGATTTGATTTACATCAAAGGCTATTGCGTCGAAAGAATTTCTGTTGGAAAGTTCTTTTTCTTATGCTCTTTTGTTGTATTTTTTGTTGTAAAAGCCTTGAGCTTTACACATGTAAAGGTAGAAAGATAGAGCCCAAATCCCACGAATTTGTGGTTGTTGAAGTTGCATTCAATCAATCAATCAATCACCTAAAAGTAGATCAAAATAGATGTTTACTTTTCCTAGATTGTAGGAAAGTGAATTGATTCCCTCCAACAACCATTCCCACCTTCATTTGAATTCAAAATCCACTTGTAGAAGTCATGGAACACTCCTAAAGTCTATACAAAGATTTGAAATCACTTGTAAAATACATGGAAGCAATATACATACACTTGTGACCATCATTGTCTTGCTCCTTCAATTCTTTGCATCATCTTCTTCACCAACAGTAATCTTGTAGAGGCTTCTGCTCTCTTTTGAGAGCTCCAAATTGAGTGCAAATGAGCTATTATGACTTAGCTATTATGAATTAGCTATTACTAATTAGCTATTATTGATTAGCTATTAGTGACTAGCTATTATTGATTAGCTATTATGAATTAGCTATTACAAATCAGCTATTAGGAATTAGCTATTACAAATTAGCTATTACGAATTAGCTATTACAAACTAGCTATTAATAGGCATTTTTTACTAATTAGCTATTATTGATCAGCTATTAATAAGCAACTATTACTACTTAGCTATTATTGATTAGCTATTACTGACTAGATATTACGAATTAACTATTACTAATTATCTATGACAATTAGCTATTACAAATTAGCCATTACTAATTAGCTATTACTAATTAGCTATTATTAATTAGCTATTACTAATTAGCTATTACTAATTAGCTATTACTAATTAGCTATTATTAATTGGCTATTACAAATTAGCCATTACTAATTAGTTTGTTACTAAGTAGCTATTACAAAGTAGCTAGTTCTTGGTTAGTAGTTCATAATTAGCTATTACTAATTAGCTTGTTACTAAGTAGTTATTACTAAGTAGCTGATTGTTCGATAGTTGTTAGTAGTTAGCTATTACTAATTAGCTTGTTACTAGTACTAAGGATCTAGTTTTCTGTTAGTTTTTTGCAATAAGTCATTCATTAACTATCTCTTTCTTACTCTTTAACCCTCTAGTGGAACACTAATGTAGTTGGCTTCATTGTGCTAAGTAGTTGCTCGTACCTCAATAGGAACAATTACCAACAATGCTAATGTTGCATACGATAGGGAGCTTGGGACAAGTGAGAATGTTGGACGTAAACCATTTGCTGAAAGTAAGACTTATGCCCAATCTTCATCATCAGAAGAGAAAGAAAATATTCCATCCTTCCTCCAAACACCATCTGCAATGGATGCTAGTGTGGATCCTTGTCCAATTGACAACATGTATGATGCGGAGTCCACATGCATTGACTTTCATAGTGGTCTAGACACAATGATTGAGAATGTCCTTGATCCAGTTAGCAGCTGAGATATTCATCTAGCTAATCACAACTTTGTAGTTGATAATGTTCCCATTGTTTATTCAAACAAAGGTCATCTCTAGAATCCAACTTTTGATCCTAATCAGGTTCCAGATAGAGATGTTCTTCAAATGAATGCTATAAATGAAACCTCCTCAAAGCAAAACTATTGTAACCCAGCCGTAGTTTCTGACATGTGTGGATCCCCAACAAAGGCTGTAAGTGTTCATGTACAAGAGGATGCCACTCTAGCGCAGTTTATGGAAAATGCAAAAAGAAGTTTGCAAGTACTTGTGAAACGACATAAGAAGTCAAGCCATTTGCACCCAATTACAAGGCAAGAGACTACTCGATCACACTTGAACAGAGGCGTTGTACTTGATATAGAGGATCTTTTGAGAGAATAGTACCAGTGTTCACCCTCTTACATCATTGTCCTTTGTAATGGTTACTATACGCATGTGTGGCATCATTCAAATCTATTAGCTATCATCATAGTTTGTGATCAGCCTATTTTGTATCGATGTTGTTAAAATATTTTGTTGTCTTTGCCTCGTATTATATACCTTGTACATATTTGATAGCTCAATCATGTCATTGATTATAATGATGTTAACAATTCTTCTTTTGGTATTATATGGGCAAAATGGCATTTTTCCATAACTTAAGCACCAATTTAAAAATAATTGGAAGTCCTAATGCCATCATAAACATTAGGAACACATGTGTATGAATTTTACAATCAGTCCTCTCATGATGCCTTTTCACAATAATATGATTTGGATAGTAGCAAATAGTTTCAGAGTGAGGAAACTGATTTCAATATTTAGTTCTACTATTCACCTTCGTACAACATCTCTTTGTATTGGTTATTATCCACACGTGACATTGTCCAAATCGATTAGCTCTCATAGGATTTTGTATTTAGCCTATTTTGTAATGATGTTATTGATTGTAATTATCCTATTCTATACAATTTTCGATAGACTAACAATGTCATTGATTGTAAGTTGTAATGATGTTTGGCTTATACGTCATATAAAGAACAAAGTTCCATCCACAACTGCCATAAAAGATAGTCTTACATCCTCAGCAAGTCAATGTTAGACTGCAATAGAAGTTGAGCACAAAGATGCCCAAAAAGAGAAAAAACTAAATATAGTATCAGTTTCAACTTAAAATGATCCTCTTTCAACTCAAACATGTCCTATTTCAACTCAAACTGATCTTTTTGCAACAACAATTGATCAGAAAGTATCAATTTCAACTCAAACTAATCCTGTACTTGTCTTTACACCAAAAGGCAATCAAGAGCCTAAACAAATACTAGGCAAGTCAAAAAAACGAAAGAGGTTGGATCATGTGATAATGGAACTGGAATTTATTGAGATAGAAAGGGACCCTCCAAAGATTCAACGTGGCCCGATAGAGGAGGAGATACATGAATTGAAACCTATTCACAAGGATTTACAACCTAAGGCTCTGATTGTGGAAATTGAAGTATTTATAAATATCTAAAGTATGCAAGCCTTTCCTAACAGTAATGCTTTTCTTCAATGGTGCCTTAAACATTTCAATGTCTAGATTTGGACAGCCTATGATCTAGATGAGGTCAACAAATGTATTGATACAATCTTCCTGAAGTTCAGGAGGAAATTTATGGATATTTCGGGGAGGAATCACTGTTTTGGAATTTTTCAATCCATTTCAAGAAACTGGCTCATTTTTGGGACAAGAATGTGGAGTATGGGCCTGACAATATGTTGATAATTGATACTACTACTTACAGATTATTTTACAACACTAGAAGATGTTGTCTAATGTTACCAAAGATGACAATTAGTGAAATACTTAACTATCTATAAGGAACTCTTTGTGATCAACTTTGGAAATGGTTAATAGCCCCAAATCATATTGAGTATGCAGATATTATTTCCAGATTAATTCCTTTTGATGAAGAGAGTTTGTCTATATATCATGGAATACATCAAGACCATAATCAAGATTACAGACAAAAACACTAAGTAATGCAAACTCTAGGGTGGCTATGAATGGTTCTATTTCTGAACCCTTCAATCTTTATAGATCTATTAGACAAGTTGTCCCCTTGTTCCTCTTCTATTTGCTATTTCTAGTGATGCTCTGGGATGGTTAGTCAAAGATAAAATTGAACAAGGAATTATTAGAGGTATTTATATGCCTTGATGAAAGTTAAAGAGGGTTGTACCTTAAATCCAGTGTTTGCTTCTAATCTCTAGTTTTGTCACATGACTCATTATGGACTGGATGGGTGAATGCTTAAGAAGCTTCTCCTTTGCCTATTAAGATGTTTAAGTGCAGGAAAAGAGGCCTTAACTCATGGAATAGCCTTATGTCTGGGCAGGATATTGTGGATCCTTTCTTCATTAATGACATTGTTGATTTATCTCTTGGTTGTAAACAGGCGCTTATGGATCTGACGGAGCTACTCCTGAAAGCCATAGAGAAGTGCAACCACTACAAATATTATGGAGAGTGCACATGGAGAGCACAAATATTATGGAACATCTAGGTTGGAAGAAATAAAAGATGCTTTGGAGATGGTGGTAGGAATCAAATTTACAACTCCTGGAAAGAAATGAAGTTTGCTGGACAGGCCTACCTTTCTAGTATCTCTAATTCTCTTATGCATCAAGACATGTATTAGAAAATCATATGTAATGTTAGATACCAATAGTGGAGAGTCACGCGAGGGATTGAATCCCTGCCCCTACCTCAAGAGGCGAAGATCCAATCCAACTGAACTGAGCCACACTCTTTTTTTTAGACAACAAAAAAAAAGAATATTAATATAGAAGAGTTACAAACTATGCTAGGGGCAAACCCTCACCAAATACAAATAAGCACTAAAACTTTTTTTAAGACAATAAGAAGATTAGTATAATGATGGTATGTGTAAGTGTACAGAGGGCAAGATCCCACACAAGGGTCGAAGATTACAATAAAGACTCAGCAAATACTATTGGAGCAGGATACATACATCTGGGCAGGATACAAGTCAGAGAGATACAAAGGTTCCTGATACACAAGGTCATGTACATGAGAAAATCTTGTCAAATGTGGAAATAAAGTACAACTCAAGTACTGAATTTCTCCACTAGTTGGGGGAGGTGTTATATAGATGTTTAAATAGTTGAAAATCCTCAAGAGGGGCTGTCTTGATAGCAAGAAGACACCTCACTACAATGTCTTTGAACACTCTATAGCTCTTGATATTGTGCAACATGTATCTGGCAACATCAACAAGTTGAACATGCTTGTGGGAAGTGCATTGAAGAGGCCTCTCCTGTAGCACCTTTTTGTGCAACAGCAATACCTGAAGACGAGCACAAGATAAGTTAGTGATATCCATTATAACAGAGTCCTAAATGACCCCACCATTGAGAGTGAGGTCATTCCAGCTAGAGTATCCCTTCTTGCAACACTTGTGCTCTCATTTTGCAATTGTTCCACAGAGATAGCCATCCAATCCATATGCTTTCTTGAAGAAAAAAGTCAAAATGAGTAAAGTAATTCTCATTCAAGCAATATGCCTTTTTAACCTCCATCTAAGCCTTCCATAGTCTACAACAAAGGGAACTGCCTACAGCAACAAATTCTCTCATAAAATAAACCCACCACATAATATGTTCTTGACGCTATCAGGTTGTTCCATGCATCCATTACATTTTTTGGACTAAACTCTTTTCCTTGTGTGCACTTTAATAAATAGAAATCTGCACCTTCATCATTGTCCTCTTCTGCATTGAATGCAAAGTTGTCATCCACTGCCAATGCATCTGATAGGTAGTTGCCATCACCTTCGGATGTAAAATTCGAAAAGGATGAGTCTTCTGCTTCATCAGACTCACTGATAGGAGTCAAAGTATGGTAGACCCAATTTTGAACGTGGCATTTGTTGATGCATCTTTTCCATTGACCATGGATACAATGAAAGCAATACATTTCAGTTCTGTGAAACTAATGCAATGTCCACCTAACCTTGAATAGCCACGAATCGAATGCAAGGATGAAACTTGAGATATCCCCTTACAATCCAAAGCGTTCTCCTTGTTCACTTCATCAATCTTCACTCCCGAGAAGACCCATGTGACATCTCTCCATTTTAACTCTGATAAGTGTCCCCTACAAAATTTCACAACATCTGCAGCACACTTCAACATTGCACCTTCATGTTTAAGTTGTTCATGGGCTAGCGCCCTTTTCACAATTGCACCTACACCATCATGTTCTCCCTTCCCGTGCCCTTACTCAAAGAAGTTTCATATCATAGTCATGCCTGTTAGCCTTGGATGTCTTCCTATGAAGTAAAATGCATGTTTAGCTTTAAATTGAGAAGCTGCACCATCTGACCATACCCAATGTTGGCTTAATTCAAGATTTAGCTCTCTCAACAATTGCCAATGTAATTGGAAACTATGTAGCACAAGAAGGATGTCATGCTTCTTGTCATCCGATATGAAGAAGTGGATTACCTTTTTAGGACTACCCTCAAAACAAAAATTTGTGATATGCACCAAAAACGTTACTTGTACAGACCACCAATGCATAGATTGTATTTCATTTTTCTTGTGGAATGTATAGTTTTATGCAAAATCAACCACTAAAACCACAACATTGCTTGAGAGTTCAGAGACACACATCTTAAACTGGTTCACTTGCCATAAATAAATGAAATTGTGCTTCATAAATGTCTTTAGAGTTTTCTCAAATAATCATGTTACAACTTTAGAAGTCATTTCCCTCTATCAATTCTTTCCTTTTATGAACTTGTCCTTCATACATTGACTCGACATCTTCAAAGATCTGTACAAGAATATGATATTCTAGAATGCTAGTCTCTCTCGGACACCACTTAAAATGTCCTACTCCGCAATCAGAGCACTCACCCATCACAAATTTGTATTGGTGGAATGTGGTATCATTTTGACATGGACATAGAATACTCTCTATAATGTTGCTAATCGATCGTATTGTAGTTGCCGAAGCATTTCACCTTCCCTACTTGACAAATAGAACAATCACATTTACAAAGACAGCTATGCACAACCGAGCTTGATTGACGTAGGAGATTAATTTCATCCTTACGTATGACATTTGAATGTGATAAATGAAGCAACATGTGAATATGTATTTCAATCTCGTAACAAAATATGGCTTTAATGATTTGAACTTTGGAAGCTGGATATTTTTCACTGGATGTAATTGTTTTAAGCATATAAATAGCTGCATCTACATTACACAAACAAGTGGTTACTAGTAGTCATTAATTAGCTAGTTATGAGTTTGCTATTACTAAGTAGTTGGTGGTTAGTTGTTACAATGTGCTAGATTGTTACTAGTTAGTTCTTAGTAATTAGCTATTACTAATTAGCTTGTTAGTAATTCACTATTTTTAACTAGCTAGTTCTCGGTTAGCTATTTGTAATTAGCTATTACTAAGTAGCTGGTTCTTAGTTAGTTCTCAGTAATTAGCTATTATTGAGAACAATTAGCTTGTTAGCAATTAGTGAGTACTAAGTAGTTGGTTCTTGGTTAGCTGTTTGTAATTAGCTATTACTAGTTAATTTGTTACTAATCAGATATTACTAAATAGCTGGTTCTCGGTTAGCCATTTGTAATTAGCTATTACTAATTAGCTTGTTACTAATTAGCTATACTAAGTAGTTGATTCTTGGTTAGTTGTTCGTAATTAGCTATTACTAATTAGCTTGTTACTAATTAGCTATTACTAACTAGCTTGTTACTAATTAGCTATTACTAATTAGCTTGTTATTAACTAGCTTGTTACTTATTAGCTTGTTACTCATCATCTTGTTACTAATTAGCTATTACTAATTAGCTTGTTAGTAATTAGTTATTACTAAGTAGCCTGTTCTTAGTTAGTTGTTTGTAATTAGCTATTACCAATTAGCTTGTTTCTAATTAGCTAATACTATTTAGCTTGTTACTAATTAGCTTGTTACTAATTCGCTTGTTACTAACTTGCTTGTTACTCATTAGCTTCTTACTCATTAGTTATTACTGATTAGCTTGTTACTAATTGGCTATTACTAATTAGCTCGTTACTAATTAGCTATTACTAATTAGTTGTTTGTAATTAGCTATTATTAAGTAGCTCGTTCTTGGTTAGTTGTTTGTAATTAGCTATTACCAATTAGCTTGTTACTAATTAGCTATTACTAGCTTGTTACTAATTAGCTTCTTACTAACTAGCTTGTTACTCATTAGCTTGTTACTAATAAGCATACTAATTAGCTTGTTAGTAATTAGCTATTACTAAGTAGCCAGTTCTTGGTTAGTTGTTTCTAATTAGCCATTACTAATTAGCTTGTTACTAATTAGCTTGTTACGCATTAGCTTGTTACTAATTAGCTTGTTAGTAATTAGCTATTACTAAATAGTTGGTTCTCGGTTAGCTGTTTGTAATTAGCTATTACTAATTAGCTTCTATTAATTAGCTATTACTAAGTAGCTTGTTAGTAATTAGCTATTACACTATATTTGGTTATTGGTTACTTGTATGTAATTAGCTATTACTAATTAGCTTGTTACTAATTAGCTATTACTAAGTAGCTAGTTCTTGGTTAGCTGTTTGTAATTAGTTGTTGCTAACTAGTTTGTTACTAATTAGCTATTACTAAGTACCTTGCTCTTGGATAGTCGTTTGTAATTAGCTATTACTAATTAGCTTGCTACTAGTAACCCATTATTAAGTAGCTGGTTCTTAGTTAGTTCTCAGTAATTAGCTACTACTATTTGGCTTGTTAACAGTTAGTTATTATTAAGTAGTTAGTCATTGGTTAATTGTTTCTAACTAATTATTACGAATAATCTATTACTAATTAGCTTGTTACCAATTAGCTATTACTAAGTAGCTAGTTCTTAGTTAGTCGTTAGTATTTATCTACTACTCATTAGCTTGTTAGTAATGAAATATTACTAAGCAGCTAGTTCTTGGTTAGCTGTTTGTAATTAGCTATTACTAATTAGCTATTACTAAGTAGCAGGTTCTTGGTTAGTTGTTTGTAATTAGCTATTACTAATTAGCTTGTTACTAGTTACCTATTACTAAGTACCTGGTTCTTAGTTGTTAGTAATTAGCTATTACTATTTAGCTTGTTAAGAGTTTGTTATTATTAAGTAGCTACTTCTTGGTTAGTTGTTAGTAATTAGTTATTACTAATTATCTTGTTACCAATTAGCTATTACTAAGTAGTTGGTTCTTGGATGGTTCTTAGTAATTAGCTATGACTAAATAGCTTGTTACTAATTGGTTATTACTTAAGATCCAGTCTCTTGGTTCGTTGTTTGTAATAAGCTATTTCTAAATAGCTTGTTACTAGTTAGCTATTACTATTAGCTTGTTACTAGTTAGCTATTACTATTAGATTGTTACTATAAGTTACTTGTTACTAGTTCTTGTATAATTAGCTATACTCGTGAACTGATGATTGAAAATTGGATTACCTGAGATACATGAAGAAGGTGAACATGATGCTCCAAATATTGATTTCTGCCAAGTCGGGTCCTCCTTATATCCTTGTTATTTGGTGACACCGTGCTCTCTGTTGTATAGAACGTGATAATTGGATGCTTGACCTCTTGTGTGATACATGTGGTACAGGTTGCCCTACTAGTTGCCTTCAAAAAACTATGATCAGACTCAGCTCTACTTAACCGTCCAATCGTATCATAGACGACTCTCTTGCTTACTCCCAATACCCTAGAAAGTCTTGAAATAATTATCTGTTTTGTTGATGAACATGCATTACTATTTAGAACCATCATCAATGTTGAAAGGTCATCAGAATTCTTTCTCATACTTTGTAGTGTATTCCGAAGATTGATGAAAAGGGCACATGTTACATGATCTTTGTTACTGCCCATTGCATCAAAAAATTGCCCAATACATGGACTCTGCAACATCGTATTTAGTGCCTCGATTTTATCTTCCCAACATAAGTGTCTAGTTTGATTTTTAAAATACTTAATGATCTTATCCACAATACCATCCAAGTTGCTTGAACTGCAAATAGCATTACCTTCCACATTCGTGCCCGACCTTGATGTTATTGTGTCTCTATATTTCCTTTTCTTTTCCTTCCAATAACATCCTTATCCTTGCTTATCACTATCCACTACTAATATTGTATTAACTTCCATGAGTTTGCTTGTCCGAGATTGCCATCCATCAACACACTACAAATAATGAAGAAACCATAAATACAATAACATCTACCACTCATCAATCTACTTTATTATATTGTCTTTACATGGAGTATGCTCATCCGATATCATTGTGTGCTCCATCACTTACGTATGTAGAATTATTATACCACTTTTAAACCTACAACAATTATCCAAAACCTCATATATTAGATACAAGGAATGAACAATATGAAACTAAATGGACATTGGTAGGCATACTTCTAAACCTGCAACAATAATCCATAATCAGCGATGTAACTCATATATAACTTCCCTTTTTTTGGGAAGAGGAAAAAAAGTAGATTAATGAGGGAATTGTACAAAATGTGCAAGGGCCAAGAGCCCACACATTGCCAAATAATCAATGTCATTAGTCTTTACAATGAGAAGCTGCACCATCTGACCATACCCAATGTTGGCTTAAGTCAAGGTTTAGGTCTTTCAGCCATTGCCAATTGTACTTGGAAACATTGTTGCACAAAAAAGGTGTCATGCTTCTTGTCATCAAATATGAAGAAGTGGATTACCTTGTTACGAATGATCCCCAAACCAAAATATGTGATATGCACAAAAATAGTTATCTATACAGACTCATGATGCAGCACGTAGAAAAAATACATATAGTGATGGAGTCCCTCTCACTGTTCCCACTCAACATGCAGCATCAAGAAAAACTTAGAGGTGAGAAGAGGTACTGCGGCATACTCTCCAACATGCAGTACACAGAAAAATAGTTATCAATATTCCCCACTCAGGAGGCACCGTGTAGAAAAAATGCCTATAGTGATGGAGTCCCTCTCACTGTTCCCCACTCAACATGCAGCATGTAGAAAACCTCCTAGGAGAGATGAGGTATTGTGATGTACTCTCCAACATGCAACACACAGAAAAACCCACGTCATGAACCCTCCACACAGGGAGTTGGAAAAGCATTCCTGCTCTACAACCCACAGAAATCGCATCAAGCTTTGTAATGTGTTTTCTGTCCCAAGGATACATGCTAGTGGTGGCTTCCAAAGTCTATTTCTGGCTCTTAACAAAGTCGATTTTCCACTTCAACTTGGGCTAATAATATCCAATATAGAGCTTTTGGGTCAACCCAATTCTTCGTAGCATGAAAGTTAGGGAACGTGAAGCGCAATGAGCAGAAGCAAATGCAAGAACTGATTCTTTAGAGTTGATTAAAGCCTCTGATTTTGTGTTGCATACGTACGTCTTCCATCACCCATCAAGAGAATCGCTGAAAGATTTGGTCATGACTCATTACAACAGCAGAGGAGCAGCAAAACAGTAGCCAAGAAAACTTCTCCCGTGCACTCTCCATAATGAATGTATGGCTACCAAAGACAACAATCAGGTACGCTGTGGTAGCGATTTGCGACGAGTGCTGGATCAAGACAGCCGTCTGGCTAACCGCGCACGCCGGGTGCTTGGGGCAAGCTCAGGTAAAGTGAAGACTCATGAGAAAATAAGAACTTAGGGAAAGTATGAGTAATTCAATTTCTTTTATGTTTTTGATTTAATATTCTAGGTTTTTGAAATACTAAGAGATTCCGATATTAGAAATGAATGTATGACAATAAATGAAAGATAATCGAAGATCGAAATAGTCTTCATATGAATTATGCACTTAGTAACATTATCTTCTTAATAAGTAAACCCAAGAACTGATAACTTAATATATTGTCAATCTGTATGAAGTCAACGTATAATGATGTTCGCAAGGTAAACCGAATTAGTTCAATGAAAGAGGTATTTGGAGTGCTCTGAATCAAAAGAATATATTCTATGTCTAACAAATCATGACTTTCTAGTGCATAGAGATTTGAGTACTATATTTAAAAAGAATTTTGATGCAGAGAAAAAAAATATTTCGATAACAGAAACAAGTCCTTTATACTTTAGCTAATCCATCAAAAAGATATTTGATGAAAATATAGGTCCATTAGAAATTGTAGATCCTATAAACAATCATAGTCTTTGACTTATGAAAGTCCCACGTGATCTATACAACAATTAATAAATGATACATACAAATAGAAGACCATTGACAACTTCGTGCAGTTACAAATGTCAGCTCAAGCAATTAACATCATGATTGTTAAGTGTGTGCGAACCAAGGCCAATCTTGAAAGCAGCCTGCGAGGAGTTTTCGAAATCGTTTCAATCTATAATTAATGTGCCTCAGGAACCCCTCACTAACTGCTTTATTACCAAGTGTAAAGATGAGAGAAGACAATTAAAATGGATAGTGCAAGATGGCACTTCTGTATATGACGAAGAATGAGACAATCGTTAGCTAGTTGAACAAATAGAATAGTCAAAGATTAGCACTTATAAACTTATAAACTTATTACTCAATCCATGGTTAATGCAAGATTCAGTGTTGTAAGGGAACTGGTTTCCTCATATGAGTGTAGACGTCAATAGTCAGAGAAGATAAACAGATCGTGGATCGATGGTTAAAATCTAAGTTATTTGTTCTTCAGCGCTGTATGTGTAATTCACTAACCAGTTTAGCTCGTGCTTGATCAAACCATCCAATGCGCAGCACCGATCAGAATTCTTGATGGGCAACAGGGAGTGAACGTCAGAATCGGTGTTGAAATGGAATTCATCCATGGAACGCAGATCAGATTATACAATGGAACGTCAAATATAGATCATCGCAGTTTATGCCATGTCATCGGATGACTTTCAATCAAAAGAGGAGCTCAGAAAAGTTTCTCTTGACTGTAAGTCGTAGGCAAACAAAAAAAAACACGCAGAGAATCGTGATATGCATATGTTAAGAGAATCGTAAATCAAAAGTGCTGATTTACGATCCAGATGCATCTAATTCACACATGAAGCTCTATTGTAAGTCATCATAAGATTCAGGATTCGCAGAACAACCTCCTACTAATATGGATAATCAGGATATGTACGGAATCCTATTAACGCATGCGCACAGTGGATTACAACCAACAAATGAACTTATACGTAATACTTACGATTCCCTATAAGCACTTTTAACCTTTTCTCATACTATATTGAGTATATTGAATAGGTAGAGATAGAACAGAGGTGTTGATATACAGAAAAGTTCGATGTAATCAATAGATGAAGGAACAAAATGTATGAATAAATATTGTTAACGTCAACAGAAATCCCATGCATGAATAAAATGTAGAAATAACATCGGAGAACAACAGATGACACATCACAGCCCGCATGCAAACAAAACTGATTATCATCCTCAAAGGCACAAAGTCAATAGCGGGAAAAAAACATTACTCTTTACAAAATTCCTTAAGTGTTACATTTCTTCAGCATGTGAGCCCGTGCTGTCTCTTTTCTTCCTTAAAGCGCAATCCATTCTCTATCGTGGTGCGGTCATGCTAGCACTAATATACCGGATCTCCTCAGAACTCCACAATTAAGCGTGCTTTGATAAAACAGTAGAGAATTTGCCGCCATTGACGATAGATTCTTACCTCTTTCCTCCTTATTTACGTGGATTCCTCCTCTAACAACGCCTCTCTCTATTCAAGCGCGTACTTCTATGCATCTTCCTTGTTGAACTCCGAGAGCGCACATCTCAGAGCATACCTTTTAGAATGTACACCTCGGTGAATTGCTACTCGCTGCCCCCCCCCCCCCGGCTCCAAGAATCACCAGATGAAGAAAGTGAAATTGGCCTCTCCTCCCGAGAAGACAGACGACGTCCTTTTATCTCTCAGCAGAGCGTTACCCACTCGCCATGCAAACTTTTATTTGTGCCTCAAAAGAAAATGAAGTGTCTAGTGGTTGCATGATGCCTTCGTACTTTAAAACTAAAGAAAACTCATCCTAAAGTATGGCCAATATATGAATGGCTTCACTGCGAGCAGATCTTGCCATTGTACATGCGCCCTTTCAATATATGCTCATATACAATAGTCGCTTGTATATATTCTGGTGATGGCATATACATATCTATACATCTTAATGAGAAAAAAGAAAGGCCACCAGCATAAAACAAGTTCCAATAGATAGAACACATGACGTTTTTTACTTCATTTATTTTGATCATGCCTTCCATGTTATCTCCACTACATAGAGATTTTGCTTTGTAGAATTAAATTGATGAAGCCCTTCAGAACTTTGGTTGCATCAAAAGTGCTAGCTCCATATCGTTGTCAAGGTCTTTATCACGAACATGTATATCTCCGATGAACTTTGTACATGCGAGTGGTTTTACTGATTTGTCTTCCAAATGAGGAGAGTTTTTCTCTCCGACATTCACCCCCACCAAACCTGGACATCGCCCTCGATGGGCCAAACCAAAACCTGTTTTCTGCTTAATGATAAAAGTCAATTTCATAGCATAGTATATGTGCATGGGTTTTTAAAATCAAAGTGCTTTATGCACGGCAGTGTAATTAGCCCGATCAATGCATACTTTAAAATGCATAGAGAATAAATATTGTGCAATGAGCAAGGTAAAAGGTTTCGGATGGTGAGGATTGTGCACTTACTCACATACATAAGCAATGTGAAAATACATAAATCCTTACAATCACTCTTATGTGCATGGGTACCACTCAGTTTGTGCCTCAATGCATGGTCTTGTAATGTGACCCTAACACATGCATACTTTAAGTGCATTTTCAAAAATTTATGGTGCATAAGGGATAAGAGCTTTTGATGAAGAGGTTTTTATCTCCTATACTTAGACTTTGCTCGCAGATTTCATAATGGATTTTACAATCCAGATTGGTGCAAATGGACGTGCATCTAAGGGAAAACTCAACATGTGTTTGTACATAATTTGATGCGTACGTTAAATGCAAAGTTAAACAAAATGGTGCAAAACTGGAAGTAACGGTTATTCATAGTCTATTTTTGAAAAAAAACACTTGGTTTACCAATAATCTCCCATTCTTCATCCTAAACCTCAAAAAAAATAATTCATATTCAAACACTTATAAGAAACATTGTTAGCTTTCATAATATGCCATTGAAATATCCAATCATCTATTCTTGCTTGACCTCCATTAAACCACTCAAAATATTGATTAGAAAAGCAATATTTGTATCATTAATAAAATTCATAATTTTACCTTTATTAAGGAAGAAAGTAAAAAAGTTCTCATATAAATACCTTTTTGATGAGGAAGTAGGTTATAACTTCCATCATATCATACCTTTTTTGATAAGGAAGAAAGATAATAAACTCCCGTCATTTAATATCTTTTTGATAAGGGAGAAAGATAATAAACTCCCGTCATTTAATATCTTTTTTGATAAGGGAGAAAGATAATAATCTCCCGTCATTTAATATCTTTTTGATAAGGGAGAAAGATAATAAACTCCCGTCATTTAATATCTTTCTCGATAAGGGAGAAAGATAATAATCTCCCATCATGTAATATTGTTTTTGGTTTTGACCTGTAAGAACATGATTATTTCAAAACAAATTTTTAAACATACATCACCTGAGATTGTCGGGCCATTGTTCACCTCGGGTTCACAGTGTGGGAGCGATTTGCGATGACTGAAGGATCAAGGGCACCGTCTCACTAACGGCGCATGCCGAGTGCTTGGGGCAAGCTCAGGTAAAGTGAAGACTCATGAGAAAACAAGAACTTAGGGAAAATATGAGTAATTCAATTTCTTTTATGTTTTTGATTTAATATTCTAGATTTTTGAAATACTAAGAGATTCGGATATTAGAAATGAATGTATGACAATAAATGAAAGATAATCGAAGATCAAAATAGTCTTCATATGAATTATGCACTTAGTAACATTATCTTCTTAATAAGTAAACCCAAGGACTGATAACATAATATATTGTCAATCTGTATGAAGTCAATGTATAATGATGTTCGCAAGGTTAACCGAATTAGTTCAATGAAAGAGGTATTTGGAGTGCTCTGAATCAAAAGAATATAGTCTATGTCTAACAAATCATGACTTTCTATTGCATAGAGATTTGAGTACATT
This sequence comes from Ceratopteris richardii, assembly GCA_020310875.1. NCBI lineage: Eukaryota > Viridiplantae > Streptophyta > Polypodiopsida > Polypodiales > Pteridaceae > Ceratopteris > Ceratopteris richardii. Next base: position 85,513,632 of record CM035424.1, on the reverse strand, counting down.
ATTTAAAAAGAATTTTGATGCAGAGAAAAAAAAAATATTTCGATAACAGAAACAGGTCCTTTATACTTTAGCTAATCCATCGAAAAGATATTTCATGAAAATATAGGTTCATTAGAAATTGTAGATCCTATAAACAATCACAGTCTTTGACTTATGAAAGTCCCACATGACCTATCAAAGTCTTTGACTTATGAAAGTCCCACGTGACCTATACAACATTTAATAAATGATACATACAAATAGAAGACCATTGACAACTTTGCGCAGTTACAAATGTCAGCTCAAGCAATTAACATCATGATTGTTAAGTGTGTGCGAACCAAGGCCAATCTTGAAAGCAGCCTGCGAGGATTTTTCGAAATTGTTTCAATCTATAATTAATGTGCCTCAGGAACCCCTCACTAACTGCTTAATTACCAAGTGTAAAGTTGAGAGAAGACAATTAAAATGGATAGTGCAAGATGGCACTTCTGTATATGACGAAGAATCAGACAATCGTTTGCTAGTTGAACAAATAGAATAGTCAAAGATTAGTACTTATAAGCTTATTACTCAATCCATGGTTAATGCAAGATTCAGTGTTGTAAAGGAACTAGTTTCATCAGATGAGTGTAGACGTCAATAGTCAGAGAAGATAAACAGATCGTGGATCGATGGTTAAAATCTAAGTTATTTGTTCTTCAGCGCTGTATGTGTAATTCACTAACCAGTTTAGCTCGTCCTTGATCAAACCATCCAATGCGCAGCACCGATCAGAATTCTTGATGGGCAACAGGGAGTGAACGTCAGAATCGGTGTTGAAATGGAATTCATCCATGGAACGCAGATCAGATTATACAATGGAACGTCAAATATAGATCATCGCAGTTTATGCCATGTCATCGGATGACTTTCAATCAAAAGAGGAGCTCAGAAAAGTTTCTCTTGACTGTAAGTCGTAGGCAAACAAAAAAAAACACGCAGAGAATCGTGATATGCATATGTTAAGAGAATCGTAAATCAAAAGTGCTGATTTACGATCCAGATGCATCTAATTCACACATGAAGCTCTATTGTAAGTCATCATATGATTCAGGATTTGCAGAACAACCTCCTACTAATATGGATAATCAGGATATGTACAGAATCCTATTAACGCATGCGCACAGTGGATTACAACCAACATATGAACTCATACGTAATACTTAGGATTCCCTATAAGCACTTTTAACCTTTTCGCATACTATATTGAGTATATTGAATAGGTAGAGATAGAACAGAGGTGTTGATATACAGAAAAGTTTGATGTAATCAATAGATGAAGGAACAAAATGTATGAATAAATATCGTTAACGTCAACAGAAATCCTATGCATGAATAAAATGTAGAAATAACAGCGGAGAACAACAGATGACACATCACAGCCCCCATGCAAACAGAACTGATTATCATCCTCAAAGGCACAAAGTCAATAGCGGGAAAAAAACATTACTTTTTACAAAATTTCTTAAGTGTTACATTTCTTCAGCATGTCAGCCCGTGCTGTCTCTTTTCTTCCTTAAAGCGCAATCCATTCTCTAGCGTGGTGCGGTCATGCTAGCACTAATATACCGGATCTCCTCAGAACTCCACAATTAAGCGTGCTTTTAACAAAACATAGAGAATTTGCCGCCATTGACGATAGATTCTTCCCTCTTTCCTCCTTATTTACGTGGATTCCTCCTCTAACAATGCCTCTCTCTATTGAAGCGCGTACTTCTCTGCATCTTCCTTGTTGAACTCCGAGAGCGCACATCTCAGAGCATACCTTTTAGAATGTACACCTCGGTGAATTGCTCCTCGCTGCCCCCCCCCGGCTCCAAGAATCGCCAGATGAAGAAAGTGAAATTGGCCTCTCCTCCCGAAAAGACAGACGACGTCCTTTTATCTCTCAGCAGAGCGTTACCCACTCGCCATGCAAACTTTTATTTGTGCCTCAAAAGAACACGAAGTGTCTAGTGGTTGCATGATGCCTTCGTACTTTAAAACTGAAGAAAACTCATCCTAAAGTATGGCCAATATATGAATGGCTTCACTGCGAGCAGATCTTGCCTTCGTACATGCGCCCTTTCAAATATGCTCATATACAATAGTCGCTTGTATATATTTTGGTGATGGCATATACATATCTATACATCTTAATGAGAAAAAAGAAAGGCCACCAGCATAAAACAAGTTCCAATAGATAGAACACATGACTTTTTTTACTTCATTTATTTTGATCATGCCTTCCATGTTATCTCCACTACATAGAGATTTTGCTTTGTAGAATTAAACTGATGAAGCCCTTCAGAACTTTGATTGCATCAAAAGTGCTAGTTCCATATTGTTGTCAAGGTCTTTATCACGAACATGTATATCTCCGATGAACTTTGTACATGCGAGTCGTTTTACTGATTTGTCTTCCAAATGAGGAGAGTTTTTCTCTCCGACATTCACCCCCACCAAATCTGGACATTGCCCTCGATGGGCCAAACCAAAACGTGTTTTCTGCTTAATGATAAAAGTCAATTTCATAGCATAGTATATGTGCATGGGTTTTAAAATCAAAGTGCCTTATGCACGGCTGTGTAATTAGCCTGATCAATGCATACTTTAAAATGCATAGAGAATAAATTTTGTGCTATGAGAAAGGTAAAAGGTTTTGGATGGTGAGGATTGTGCACTTACGCACATACATAGCAATGTGAAAATACATAAATCCTTACAATCACTCTTATGTGCATGGGTACCACTCAGTTTGTGCCTCAATGCATGGTCTTGTAATGTGACCCTAACACATACATACTTTAAGTGCATTTTCAAAAATTTATGGTGCATAAGGGATAAGAGCTTTTGATGAAGAGGTTTTTATCTCCTATACTTAGACTTTGCTCGCAGATTTCATAATGCATTTTACAATCTAGATTGGTGCAAATGGACGTGCATCTAAGGGAAAACTCAACATGTGTTTGTACATAATTTGATGTGTACGTTAAATGCAAAGTTAAACAAAATGGTGCAAAATTGGAAGTAAAGGTTATTCATAGTCTATTTTTGAAAAAAAACACTTGGTTTACCAATAATCTCCCATTATTCATCCTAAATCTAAAAAAAAATAATTCATATTCAAACACTTGTGAGAAACATTGTTAGCTTTGATAATATGCCATTGAAATATCCAATCATCTATTCTTGCTTGACCTCCATTAAACCACTCAAAATATTTATTAGAAAAGCAATATTTGTATCATTAATAAAATTCATAATTTTATCTTTATTAAGGAAGAAAGTAAAAACAATCTCATATAAATACCTTTTTGATAAGGAAGTAGGTTATAACTTCCATCATATCATACCTTTTTTGATAAGGAAGAAAGATAATAAACTCCCGTCATTTAATATCTTTTTTATACGGGAGAAAGATAATAAACTCCCATCATTTAATATCTTTTCTGATAAGGGAGAAAGATAATAATCTCCCGTCATTTAATATCTTTTTGATAAGGGAGAAAGATAATAAACTCCCGTCATTTAATATCTCTTTTGATAAGGGAGAAAGATAATAATCTCCCATCATGTAATATTGTTTTTGGTTTTGACCTGTAAGAACATGATTATTTCAAAACAAATTTTAAACATACATCACCTGAGATTGCCGGGCCATTGTTCACGTCGGGTTCACAGTGTGGGAGCGATTTGCGACGACTGGTGGATCAAGGCAGCCGTCTCGCTAACGGCGCACGCCGAGTGCTTGGGGCAAGCTCAGGTAAAACTAAGACTCATGAGAAAATAAGAACTTAGGGAAAGTATGAGTAATTCAAGTTCTTTTATGTTTTTAATTTAATATTCTACGTTTTTGGAATACTAAGAGATTCCGATATTAGAAATGAATGTATGACAATAAATGAAATAGTCTTCATATAAATTATGCACTTAGTAACATTATCTTCATAATAAGTAAACCCAAGGACATATAACATAATATAATGATGTTCGCAAGGTTAACCGAATTAGTTCAATGAAAGAGGTATTTGGAGTGCTCTGAATCAAAAGAATATAGTCTATGTCTAACAAATCATGACTTTCTATTGCATAGAGATTTGAGTACTTTATTTAAAAAGAATTTTGATGCAGAGAAAAAAAAAACCGATAACAGAAACAGGTCCTTCATACTTTAGCTACTCCATCGAAAAGATATTTCATGAAAATATAGGTTCATTAGAAATTGTAGATCCTATAAACAATCATAGTCTTTGACTTATGGAAGTCCCACATGACCTATACAAAGTCTTTGACTTATGATAGTCCCAAGTGACATATACAACATTTAATAAATGATACATACAAATAGAAGACCATTGACAACTTCGCGCAGTTACAAATGTCAGCTCAAGCAATTAACATCATGATTGTTAAGTGTGTGCAAACCAAGGCCAATCTTGAAAGCAGCCTGCGAGGATTTTTCGAAATCGTTTCAATCTATAATTAATGTGCCTCACGAATCCCTCACGAACTGCTTTATTACCAGGTGTAAAGATGAGAGAAGACAATTAAAATGGATAGTGCAAGATGACACTTCTGTATATGACGAAGAATCAGACAATCGTTAGCTAGTTGAACAAATAGAATAGTCAAAGATTAATACTTATAAACTTATTACTCAATCCATGGTTAATGCAAGATTCAGTGTTGTAAAAGAACTGGTTTCATCAGATGAGTGTAGACGTCAATAGTCAGAGAAGATAAACAGATCATGGACCGATGGGTAAAATCTAAGTTATTTGTTCTTCAGCGCTGTATGTGTAATTCACTAACCAGTTTAGCTCGTCCTTGATTACACCATCCAATGAGCAGCACCGATCAGAATTCTTGATGGGCAAAAGGGAGTGAATGTCAGAATAGGTGTTGAAATGGAATTCATCCATGGAACGCAGATCAGATTATACAATGGAACGTCAACTATAGATCATCGCAGTTTATGCCATGTCATCGGATGACTTTCAATCAAAAGAGGAGCTCATAAAAGTTTCTCTTGACTGTAAGTCGTAGGCAAACAAAAAAAAACACGCAGAGAATCCTGATATGCATATTTTAAGAGAATCGTAAATCAAAAGTGCTGATTTACGATCCAGATGCATCTAATTCACACATGAAGCTCTATTGTAAGTCATCATATGATTCAGGATTTGCAGAACAACCTCCTACTAATATGGATAATCAGGATATGTACAGAATCCTATTAACGCATGCGCATAGTGGATTACAACCAAAAAATAAACTTATACGTAATATTTAGGATTCCCTATAAGCACTTTTAACCTTTTCGCATACTATATTGAATAGGTAGAGATAGAACAGAGGTGTTCATAGACAGAAAAGTTCCATGTAATCATAGATGAAGGAACAAAATGTATGAATAAATATCGTTAACGTCAACAGAAATCCTATGCATGAATAAAATGTAGAAATAACAGCGAAGAACAACAAATGACACATCATAGCCCGCATGCAAACAGAACTGATTATCATCCTCAAAGGCACAAAGTCAATAGCAGGAAAAAAACATTACTCTTTACAAAATTCCTTCAGTGTTCCATTTCTTAAGCATGTCAGCCCGTGCTGTCTATTTTCTTCACTAAGGCGCAATCCATTCTCTAGCGTGGTGCGGTCATGCTAGCACTAGTATACCGGATCTCCTCAGAAGTCCACAATTAAGCATGCTTTGACAAAACAATAGAGAATTTTCCGCCATCGCGGATAGATTCTTCCCTCTTTCCTCCTTATTTACGTGGATTCCTCCTCTAGCAGCGCCTCTCTCTATTCAAGCACATACTTCTCTGCATCTTCCTTGTTGAACTCCGAGAGCGCACATCTCAGAGCATACCTTTTAGAACGTACACCTCGGTGAATTGCTCCTCGCTGCTTGCCGCCCAGCTCCAAGAATCACCAGATGAAGAAAGTGAAATTGGCCTCTTCCCCCGAAAAGACAGACGACGTCCTTTTATCTCTCAACAGAGCGTTACCCACTCGCCATGCAAACTTCTATTTGTGCCTCAAAAGAACACGAAGTGTCTAGTGGTTGCATGATGCCTTCGTACTTTAAAACTGAAGAAAACTCATCCTAAAGTATGGCCAATATATGAATGGCTTCACTGCGAGCAGATCTTGCCATCGTACATGCGCCCTTTCAATATATGCTCATATACAATAGTCGCTTGTATATATTTTGGTGATGGCATATACATATCTATACATCTTAATGAGAAAAAAGAAAGGCCACAAGCATAAAACAAGTTTCAATAGATAGAATGCATGACGTTTTTTACTTCATTTACTTTGATCATGCCTTCCATGTTATCTCCACTACATAGAGATTTTGCTTTGTAGAATGAAACTGATGAATCCCTTCAGAACTTTGATTGCATCAAAAGTGCTAGTTCCATATCGTTGTCAAGGTCTTTATCACGAACATCTATATCTCCGATGAACTTTGTACATGCGAGTCGTTTTACTGATTTGTCTTCCAAATGAGGAGAGTTTTTCTCTCCGACAACGCAAAAAGACTCCTAGGCGTGATGAGGTACTATAGTGGACTCTCCAACTTGCAGCAAGCAGAAAAGCCAAGGTCATGAACGCTCCATGCTCCAGCATGTGTACTGCCGTCTACTCTAGCCCCACCACCTCACTTTTACTCCTCTTTCAATAACCATTGCACAATGTTCAGCTAAGAAGGATCGGGTTTTTCCAGCTAATTAACTATGTCCTCGACGTCATTTTTTTGTAACCATTAACATGTTTTCACCCATATATATATATATATATATATATATATATATATATATATATATATATATATATATATATATACATACATACATACATACATACACACACACTATATGTATGTGTGCCTATATGTGCGTGCAACTCAAGCGTAAGCACCACATCCTTTACTTGTCAATCCACGGAGACGTGAGGACTGGTATGAAGACCGTGAGCAAGTGAAGGCACAAGTGCATGAGTGACATGCACACACATATACACGCACATGCACAAGCTAAGATCAAAGAGAGGAACAATGGAAGGACTTCGATTACAAGAAAAATCTCTTTCAAAAGCTCTTTTTTCTCACAAGCTAAACCCCAAAAATGAGTTCTCTAGCTCTTTTTATAGTTTTTCGACTTGTTTTGGCCCTGTCCAGACCTAGTGTTCGACCTAGTTAAAAATTAGGTTCTAGAGCTTATTTGAGGGCTCAAATGGAGTCTAAAAATTATGAAAATTTGTAGGTAACTACTTCTGATGCTCCTCAACCTCGTGGACTCCTCCGCTTGCAAAAAATGGAGCTAGAAAAAGGTGAAATGTTATTTACAATATTTTCTAATGATGAAAATCACTATTTTTGTAGGGGATTTTTCTGAAAATTTGACATACACTTGTTGGAGCTCCCTACGTGCTGCTTCTTCTTGTGTGTCCACCTCTTTGATGTGCTCTCGTGCTTTGTCCTTGACCTTCAGCTTCAACAATGTGTATGCATGTATGTGTATGTATGTGTATCTATATGGGTGTGTGCATGTGTGTGTATATATGTATGTAAATATGATCATGTGAGTCTACATGTGTGTACATATGATTATGTATGTGTATGTGTATGTGTATGTGAGTATGTGTATTCATTATATGTGTGTAACTGCATGCATGTGTATGTGTGTGTGTAAATATGAATGTATGTGTGTATATATATAAATGTGCATGTATGTGTATGTGTGTGTAAATGTGCATGCATGATGTATATGTAGCATTCCTCCGATCACATTCTCATAAACACGAATAGTCGGACATACAAAAGAAACAAATGCAACATTAGGGTCAGTATCAATAGAACAAATCAGCCAAAGTCTGTAAATATATATATATATATATATATATATATATATATATATATATATATATATATATATATATATATATATATATATATGAATAAAGAGATCTTATCTTGTGAATCTTCATATGTCAGATTCAAAATACATCACAGCTTTTGGATGAAGAATCAGCCTTCGTAATATAATAGTTTTGAAAAATAGCTTCTTGACGAAGCCTCGACCTCCCGACCACCCCCGAGCTTATCAGAATCGCATTCACACTCGCACTCTCAATCACACTCTCACTCACAATCTCATTCTCAGTCACAATCTTGTGATTATACAGTTGTAATCTCATTCTCATTCACACTCGCACTCTCAATCACACTCTCACTCTCACTCACACTCTCACTCTCAATCATAATGGAGTATTCTTCTTGATGTTGCATGATGAAAATGGATTTCACCAAAGTAATCTCTTCTTCATCTCGAACTGGACGTCTTCGTATTCAACATCAAGCTCAAGAACCTTCCTTCTCAATCTCAACTTCCTTCTCAATCTCCATCCTGGCATCTTCATCTTCTTTATCCAGTCTTCGATCTCTCACATTCAAATCATCATTATTCTTGAAGTCCTGCAAACATCTCATCTTGACAAAAGATCATCAGTAGCATTATCATCAATAAAATAAAAACCTCTCAAACCATAGTCTTCTGTCTAATATGCTTATACATACATGATCTTGATGAACTCTAAAAACACTACATACAACATAGTCACGATCCACGAAACTTATAGAAATCATATCAAAGGCAATCGAGAATCCCGATTCACCCTCGGCCTTTGTCCTCCTTCATAGTGACCCTCCATGAATTCTTGTGCACACAAAAAAACAAGAACATTTCTATGAACCAATCACATGAATAGATAACCCAAAGGTCTACGTTTTGTGACAAAATTCAAAGATATCGCTTCAGTTAAATAGTCTCTGTTTCTCATTGTTCCTAGTGATGTGCTTTGTTGATTTTTTCTCACTATAAATCCCTAACTAAGGATTTGTACTAATTGTAGCCATACCTGCCTTTCCTTCCTATTCATACACATTCAATCGTCATGCATGAAATAAAGATTTCTCTTGTACAATAGTTTATGAACAACATAATCTCCAGTTAGGTACTTTAATAAATATAAGAGA
>CM035424.1:85439574-85499574 GCA_020310875.1 Ceratopteris richardii | reverse complement strand
GTGTGTGTGTATGCGTGTATGCATGTGTGTATGTGTGTGTCTATGTGTATATGTGTGTGTCTATGTGTGTATATGTGTGTGTGTATGAATGTGTACATGTGTGTGTAAATCTGTGTGCGTATGTGTGTGTGAGCGTACCTTTGTGCTTCCTTGAGGTTGTGTGCGTGTGTAGCTGGATCGATCTCTGCCACTCCGTCTCTCTCTTAGTCTCTCTCTATCTCTCTCTCTCTCTCTTTATCTCTCTCTCTCTCTCATGCTTGCGTGCGTCTCAATCCTGGCACAAATGTGTCATGAGAAATTGATTTTTTTCTTAACATTCTAGAGCATCGCTTATGTGATGGTGTGAAATATGAGGACGTGGCTTATGCGATGCTTCGGAGGGAGTTTGCCAATGTCGGTATGAGCATCACTAGGTAGCGAGGCTTTTTGCAATGGTCATTTGGAGTGTCCCATAAGCAAGGCTGTACATGGCTTATAGGACGGCTCATCTTTTCTTTTATTAAAAAAATCCTGTCTCTTATGCAACGCTCTTGTTGCATAAGCAACGAAACCCTCTTTTTTCAATGGGGGGCATTGCTATGCCCCCTATTTTTAGTAGCTTTTTTACCATTAAGAAAGAAATGTTTAAAGAAATAGTAGAATTTCTCAAAGGATTCATAGCGGAGTTCTCGAACAAAGGGATTAAACACAAGTATGTTACATTAATTCATACATTTAGACAAAATAAGAATGAAAGCATAAGAGAACTAGCAAGAAAATTCAAGGAATATCTAGACACATGTATTAGAGCAGAGAAGCCATCAATGCCCAATGCATAAAACATTGTCTCTATTTATAGAAGGATTAACAAATGCAAAGTTAAGAACTATGGTCTATTGTAGAAGATGTCAAGATCTAGACTCGTGTAAAAGAAGCCCTTGATCTAGAAGACAATAGGGGAAATGATTTCGAGATGTTTGAACAACAAAACCACACTGAGATAATGTTACCCCCAACAAAAGAATTGGCCAATGCTATAGCAAAAGCCTTAAGATCAGGAACTAGATGAGACATACCCAGTTCCATATTGACACAAAATAGGAAGTTCTATGTTTGGGGAGAAAGTCATCCTACACATATATGCTCCTATCTGAAAACACAACACTTGCAGGATATAAGAACTCTCAAGTATTGTACCTTAGAGAAAAAAGGAAAAACCACACAAGGGATGAGTGCTTTTATAACAATCGACCAGTAAGTGAAAAGGATTACCAAGTTCAAAGTAGTCAACTTAGAGATAGAGATTATGGGGAAAAACCTAGACCAGTTCTAGGACATCAACCACATCTACCTACTATACCCACTAATGTAGTCCTAGTGAAGTATACTCCAACTGAGGAAAACTTGGAAAAAACAATGGGAATATCTAAAGAATACGCAAAAGAGCGTCATAGCCATTATGAAGATTATTATGAATCATATGATTGGTATTACACCTATAATAAGGAACCAAAATTACAAGCATTGGAGTTGGGTAATGGGAGAATTAAAATGGATGCAGCAAACTTTATGCAAATAACCAATAAAAACATGTCAAATACAAACCCCAATTCAAGACCACTCAAAAGATAACATGTTATAGGTGTGGAGGAGATCATTTTGTGAGAGATTGTACCCAACCACCTACATTAAGAGTAGAAGGAGTCTATCGTAAAGATGGTGGTAGGGATCACTTAATCAAAGACTACCCTAGAAATCCTAAAAATCAAATCCCTAATTCCAATATCCCATTAAAATCAATATAAATTCTTAAGAACATGAAAGAAGAACAGAACAAGACAATTCCCATATAAACAATGACAAGATAAAAAACAAGAGAACAAAAATCAACCTTAAGAGAAGAAAATAATGAAATAAGAAAGAATGGTTCAAGGAAGGAGAGAATGGCAAGAAAAAAGCTAGATAGCAGAAAAAAAAACTAGAAGAAGTTGAGAAAGGAACACAAAGTGGGATTGGCAATACATCACAAAACGAAGACTCGAAACATATCCTACAGAGAAAAATATCTAAAGATTTGGATACAATAGTCCAAACTTACAAAGGAAGAATAAAACAAGGTCCTAGCGCAATAGACCATGAAAAATTATATCATCGAAGTGAATTGATAAAAGAAAGGATGGAAATTTGAGAAGAAGTAAGTGGAAAAATACAACAAGAAATAGAACAATGACAATATGAATTTTTGAATGGAAAAATAGGTAAAATACAAGAGAAAGTCTGGAAGTATTAAGAGAGAAAATAAAAGGAGAATCCAAAATACCTCAGGAGCAAGAAGAAAAGGGAATGAAATAACAACTAAGTAAGGAAGCCTTAATGTTGAAGATGCAAGTCAAATTAAAATCATTGTAACTTGCAATGTCATTGGTCATTGGAAGAATTGATTCAAGAAAATCCTAATCTGCAAAGCTTCATCACAAAACTAGTAGAAATTTTGAATGATAAACTACAAAATGAATCAATTCTACAAGTACCAATAGATAAATTAGGAGGGTACTATGAAGGGGAGGAAGGAAATACTATACTTCTAGTTCATTTTGGTAATAAGCACACAAAGGCCATTTGGGATAGTGAAGCAGGTGTAGCCATCATGACTAAAAGAACTTGTGAGGAATGGGGAGCTAAAACTTTTCACTCTACCAAAATAAAACTTCAACTGGCAGATGGACACATTGAAACACCAATAGGAATTTGGGAGAAAGTGATAATAGAAGTTTGTGGAATTGAATTACAACACACTTTTGCAATAGTTGAATTCCCACAACTTACCTCATATAAGATTATATTGGGAAGACCATTTATGAGACAAATGCAAGTTCTTCAATATTGGGGAAAAGACTACTTGTATCTACAAAACAAAGGGAATATTGTCAAAGTAAATATCAGAAGTCAAAATTATCATAATATATGTCTAGAGGAATGGCATAAGGTGCATCATGAACATGGTAATATGACTGGGTCTAATGAAAGTGGAGATAATGAAGCTCCACTTTGGACTTGTATTTCCACAAATAAGAAATTGCCAAAAAGATTCCTATTAAGATAGGACGATTGCATAAATAAAAGGTAAAAGATAAAATGTAAGGAAGAATAGTAAGATGGTTGTTAGTACTCATGAAGGTTGAGTTTGAGGTGGTAGTGAGACAAGGAAAAACCCATTGTAGGGCATATCATTTATCAAGAATCTTCACAAAAGATCATCTAGATCATATTGATGATGAATTGCATGATACATACCTTTTCAATATAGAAAATGTCCCTAACTGGTCGAAATCCCTAATTCCAATTTTGACTATTGGACCAAAAAAAGAAAATGGCAACCAAACATGCAATCTTGCAAAGTAAATTTTTTTTTTGATTGCCAGCCATTTATATCATATGAATAATATTGGAATATTAGAATATTGTGCTCCACAAGAAGAATATGAAAATTATTTAAAGAAGGCTCATCTATGAAAACCTTGTTGTCATTCTTCTAAAATTATCACTTTGAATAGTTTAGTAAGAATGGGAGTACACTAGCCAACAAAGGAAAAGGATGTGGAAAGGTACATAGCCAAACGTCAAAAATGTCATTCCCAAACCCAAAGTGATATAATCACTTAGTTTTGGTTTCAACGAGATCCTTAGTGGAGTATACATATAGTAGAAAGACTAAAACAAGGTGATGATCAAAAGCAGACTTAAAAAATACTGAATTAAGAAACATGCAAGAATTGAGTCAATATTTTGTTTTAATAAATTCCATCAATTGTATAAAAAGGTTATGGATGGATAATTGAGAAATTTTGTTCCTGAAGATAATATTTGGAAATGTTGGAAACAGCTTATCCAAGAACAATAGGAGGTCACTTTTCAAGAGAAAGAACTGCTAAGTTGATTTTATGTTCAGGATTTTGGTGGCCAAAAGTATTTCGACATGCTAGATTGTATCACAAAGTTGTGATATTTTTCAAAGAACAAGAAAACTTGTTAGAAGAGATGAAATGCCTTTGAAACCTTTGATATATGCTAGATCTTTTAGTAAATGGGTAATAGATTTCATAGGACCTATAAATCCTCCTGCCAAAAACTCACATGCAATATACATAATAGTGGCAAAATACTATTTTACAAAATGGGCTAAAGCCAATGCAACTAGAAAAAATGATGCTCATACAATGACTAAATTTTTATATGAGTATATCATTACTAGATATGGCTTACCAATTGAATTGGTAAGTGATAGGGGAATGCACTTCCTAAATCAAGTTATTGAGGAATTGACTTTAGAATTTATGATCATAAATAGGAAATCAGCACCTTATCATCCTCAAGCCAATGGTGTTTCTGAAAGTACCAATAAAGTGTTATGCATTGTACTTTCAAAATGAGTAAAGATAAAAAGAACAGATTGGGATATGCGATTGAATCATGTCCTATGGGCATATAGAGTAGCTTATAAAAGTGCAATTGGGACAACTCCATTTAATTTGGTGAATGGTCAAAATGCACTTTTGCCCATGGAATTTTTGATACCAACTTTACACATAGGAAATCAAATGCAATGGATAGGTCATGAATTGTCTAAAAGAATTATGGAATTAACAAAATTGGGAGCTTCAAGAATGCAAGCACTCATGAGTATTTATGCAGATAAAAAAAGACAAAAGGCCTATCATGAGAAAGACATTAAGGAAAAGATATGTAGGAAGGAGATCTAGCATCGGCATATACAACCAAATAACATACCAAGATACTAGAGGAAACTAGACATGGACCATATATTATTCATCAAATTAGTCCTAGTGGAGCTATACAGTTAGCAAACCTAGATGGTGAAATCATGCCAAACTATATAAGTGGTTGTAGGATCCAAAGATATAAGATGCCTTTATCGACACATGAATGGAGAAGAATACAACAATCACAAATAAGAAGGCAATAATAAGAAAAAATTAGGAGAGAGGCTTAAGAGGAAGCTAAAACAAGAATGAGAAAACATAAAACATTAAGAGAAGTATTGATATGTGAAAAACTCATGGGAAACCAAGAAATTCATTTGCTAGTCATACAAATGAAATTCAAGGAGAAGAAACTAATGGTCTTATTGATTCTCAATCTCAGGTAAACTTGATTAGTTCTAACATATTGAATTAGCTTCAAAACAGAAGAAAACCAAGTTCCAAATTTAATCAAAATAATAGATCGACAAATAATTCCTACACTATCAACTCAAAAACTTATTCTAAAAATAGGACAAGAAGAATCCATAGTAGAATGTGAAGAATGGACGAAAAATTTGATGCCAAAAAAATTAATATTAGGACAATCATGGATGAAGAAAAATAAAGTATCAATTGATTTTGATCCAATGCTGATTCCTATGAAAATAAATAACAAGAAGTTCAAAATATAATTTGCAAGCAAAGATATGCAAGAACTAGCAAATGAAGCATACAATGTAGACATGGAGAAATTCAAATTTCCATAAGAGGAACTGTCCCAAGAATTCATCAAGACCATGATGGAAATGATATAAGAGACAACAAATAAAGGAGCAAAAATCAGCAAACCTCCATCTAGAAGGCTGAATCAAAATCAAATCTATCTGTATCATTATCAAGAGAAAAAACAAATATGGAAACCAAACAATCAAAAAGATAGGCAAATCTCAACAGTGAAGCAGATTTGGAAACCTAAAAATTTTACCGTCAAGAAAGAAAGAAAAGAGGAAACCTAATGGCAAAAAATTGGAATAAAAAATCAAAATGACAAGAAAACAGAAATTCCAATATGGTATTGAAAGAAAAAAATCAACAATGCACATACAAGCTACAGATCAATAGCAACAAATCAACCTAAAGCGAAACATGACAAGACATTCAAATGTGCGAGGAAAAGCCTCTACATCAAATAACCACTTAAGCCAATTACTTAAGACAAAAATTTTGGACCATAAAGAAAATGCATTACCAAAGTATGCATGTGTAGAGGTACACTACAAAGCCGTTCATTCATTAGACACAAAACGAGTTAATCCACATGCACAATAACAAGCTCTTTTGATCTCTAGAAGAAAGAGATAGAAGGGGGAGATAAATCAAGAAATCTCAAAAAAAGAATATTTAGACTTTTGATGGGTCTATTCTTATCATTAAAAAGAAGAAAAAATAACATATAAATATAAATTAAAAAATTATATATATAAACATATAAAATATTATAAATATTTGTATAATATGTCAAGTTTTTATTTTCTCTATTTGGTTTCATTTCTTGTTTTTGTTCAAAAAGACACAAAAGCAAGATATAGAAGCTAGTGTGGGTAACGTTTCAGAAAATTTATTTTATTTCTTCATTTTTCTTAAAACTATAAACATGTTAAGGTATTCCATTTGCACCAAGAGAAATCTTGATATATGTATTGAGCACAAGTGTTTCTAAAATAAGAGATAAACATATTATGTGATGTTGAGTGGTGTGAAGCTTATTTTCCCTTCTAGTATTTATCACAAAATCAAGCAATTTCTTTTAGTCTTTTATCTGATATATGTGGAGTCTTGGTGTGGTTTCCCTTTCAAAGGATGACTAAAGGACTTCCAATAGCTGAATTGGAAGTGGATGCAGTTTTCTTATCAAGAGGACATTGGTTCTTGGATACAGATGCAGAAAGAGTGGAGCTGGAAAAAGAACAAGAAGAAACTTATCAAAATGAACAAATAACAAAAGAACTAAATGATTTCCTCAAGAGAGTGAGCAAGCATATTTTCAAAGTGACAAAAGGAAAGTACAAGTATACTATGCTATGTGAGTGGCGGAACACAAACTTCTAGAGTGAGCAAGCATATTCGCAAAGTGACAAAAGGAAAGTACAAGTATACTATGCTATGTGAGTGTTGCATACAAGAGGTGGAAGGTAATAGGGTTACACAAACTTCTAGAGGAACCTCTATTTTTTATTGGCTTTGTAAGGTGTGAACAAAGTTAGAAGAAGTACATAAATAGGAACCTCTATTTAGGAAGTTAGAAGAAGTACATAAATATATTTTATGTGCAAAGTCAAAAACAAGGAAAATGAAGTGGTGGATATATTGATCAAATCAAATGATATCAAGGCTACTTTGAACTTATACCCAATGGGTACAAAAATTGATGTAAAATTTGTGAAGAAGAATTCAACTACCTATGCTGGATTCACTAAATTTTCAATCTTCAAAGACAAAGCTAATGAGGAGCTTGCAATCAGAATATTCGAGCAGTTGTTATGCTTCCCAAGGTTGCCTAGATATACGAAAACACACAGACGAGTAACATTGGTAATGTTGAGCAACAAGGATAAACGCCAACCTTATGGTGGGGTTGATATGACACCCTATATCCACAATCAACTAAGGGAAGCTACTAAACATTGGGAGACAAAAAAAATTATGAATGGAGCTCAATTGTTCACCAAATAACATTTATCATGTTCTTGGGATGGATTAACAATTAAAGTTAGCTCCTGAAGCACGAGTATTTGGGGCAAGGATGGGAAAAATCAAAAGTCCACTCAAACTGATGACAGTGAGGGAATCAAGGAGAAAAAGAAAGGAATTAGTCGGGGAAGTGACACCACCAATCAAAAAGACAACAAAGGATCCCAAAAAATTTGAACTAGAAGTAATAGAGTTTACAGAGGAGGAAATGAAGGAGAGCAAGCAGACACAGAAAACATATCCTCCTCAAACCAACACAGAGAAATTATATTCCTATTTAATGGAAAGAGGTGATAAAAGAGCAACATATGAAGCTCAGTAAGAAAAATGTTAGAGGATTTCTCAGACAAAGCTAAAGATTGGACTCAAGATGAGATGGAACACTATGAGGAGCTTCATGATCAAATGATGAACACAAAAACCAAAGTTGTGTTCATAAAGAAAGAAGCTGCACTTCTATCTTACTTCAAGGAGTTACATGGACCCCTTGAGACAAGAACCACAGGGTGGCAACTATAAGGAAACCAAAGAAGGAATCCAAAAGCAAGAGAAAAGTCAAGGGAGCAAAACAAGGACTTATGTAGAAAAGCAACGAATATCATAGTCAAGATGGTGGATCAACATTGATCTATAAAGTTGAAACAAAGGAACAACACGATGTCTTAGTAGTAGTAGAAAAATGCTATGAAAAAGTGAAAGAACATACTAAAGAAAAATCTCATTCACACATAGATACAAATATCGAAGGGTTCCTCTTGAGAAGTATGAATCTTTCACTACCTGATACCCCTATAAAGACATGAAAAATTCAAAGATCAAACACAAAAGAATTGGAGAAAGAAGATTCCTTAAAGAATATAAATACTATTGTCAACAAAATAGGAGATGAGTTAGGGTTGACACAAGAATGTCAAGATATCAAAGAAGTTTCTAAAATAGATAGTGGTGTTATTAAAAAAGAAGAGAGGGCAGGTATTTCTCTAATACAAGAAAAAGCCGTTGAAAGGGGATGTGTGTTGATTATGAAAGAACCTGGAGAAGCTTGTAGAAGGTAGAAAAGTGCGTTTCGAAGCAACGAAGTTTGATCAAGCCAACTGGCACAAGACAAGCCCTTGAGCTTATGGAGACTCAAATAGACCTTATAGGCATGTGATAAGTGCAAAGAAACACACTATGTACTTTGGAGCATCAAGGAGAATGAGTCGATACAAAACAGATAGGTTCACGAATTGACTAGCTCAAAAAAACTTACTATCTATGGAAGAGACAATGAACTTCAAATGCCCATAGGTACCAGCGTGATTCCAATTACAAAAAATCCTTTTATGGGAGTCATACACGTAGGGTTGAGTGTATGGAATGCATAAAAGTATAAGGAATAAGAAAAATATGCTATAGGAATGAATGAGACATTCATCGGTGGGACTTCCTATTTTTCAGGAATATGTAGAGATTGACCCCGAGACACAAAAACTCAGATTTCTGCAAATCTAATGAACCAAATGCTATGCAAATGTATAGGCATAAACCAAAAATTTATACCTTTCCAATGAGGAATGAGGAACAAGTTAATTAGTAATAGCTAACTACTAACAACTATTGAACAATTAGCTACTTAGTAATAGCTAATTAGTAACAAGCTAATTAGCAATAGCTAATTACGAGCAACTAACCAAGAACTGGTTACTTCGTAATAGCTACTTAGCTACAAGCTAATTAGTAATGGCTAATTCATAATAGCAAAATTTTAATACCTAATTAGTAATAGCTAGTAATAGCTACTTAGTAATAACTAATTAGTAATAGCTAATTTGTAATAGCTAATCAATAATAGCTTAGAATCAGTAATAGCTAATCAATAATAGCTAATCAATAATAGCTAATTAGTAACAAGCTAATCAGTAATAGCTAATCAATAATAGCTAATTCATAATAGCTAATTAGTAATAGCTACTTAGTAGTAGCTGATTACTAACAAACTAAATATTAATTCTTCATAGATAATTTGTAATAGCTAATTAGTAATAGTTGATTAATAACAAGCTAATTAATAATAACTTACTAATAAGCTAACGATGAACCAGCTACTTAGTAATAGCTACTTAGTAATAGCTACTTAGTAATAGCTAATTAGTAATACCTATGACAAGGTAGTTACTTAGTTATAGCTACTTAGTAATAGCTACTTAGTATTAGTTATTTAGTAATAGTTATTTAGTAATAGCTACTTAGTAATAGCTAATTATTAATAGCTAATTGGTAAAAAAATAACTATTTATTAATAACTATTTCTAACAGCTTACTAACGACCAACTACTTCGTAATAGCTTATTGGTAACAATTTAATTATTAATAGCTAATTACTAACAAGTAAGCCAGAGTTAGAAACTTAGTAATAACTAACTAGTAACATGCTAATTAGTTACAAACAAGTAATCATAACCATATACTTAGTAATAGCTAATTAGTAACTAGCTTATTAGTAATAGCTAATTAGTAGCTAGCTTAGTAGTAATAGCTGAATACTAACAACTAACTAAGAACAAGTTACTTTGTAATAGCTAACTAGCAACAAGATAATTAGTAATAGCTAATTACAAACAACTAACCAAGGACTAGCTACTTAGTAATAACTAATCGGTAACAAGCTAAATAGTGATAGCTAATTTCTAATGGCTAACTAGGAACCAGCTACTTAGTAATAGCTAATTGTTAACAAGATACTTAGTAATAACTTAGTAACCTAGTAATAGCTAACTATTAACAAGCTAATTAGTAATAAATACTAACAAGTTATCGAGAATCAGCAACTCAGTAACTAGTAATAATCTAATTATTAATAAATACTTAGTAACAAGTAACTAAGAACTAGTGACTTAGTAATAGGTAACAAGTAGCAACCTAATTAGTAATATCTAGTTACAAACAACTAACCAAGAAGCCACAACCATGGATAAAATGTAATATTATCAATATTAATCAACACGGCAAGCTTACCTCTATGAAAGTTGAATTCACCATCAAAGAATCCGGAGATTGTTTGCTGCACATGCTCTGGTATTTTAGCACCACATTCAGGTCCTAGACAGTTGACTGACACACGACAATGTGTTGCAAAACAAATATAGTGATATGCATGGTTGCATGGCATAAGGTGCACTATAAAACTCACCCTCTCCTCAATCTTCAAACCACATGCTATGCACATGGATGGAACACTGAGTAAGAGGGCTAATGGTAACTCTAGGGGAGGTAAGGGCAATAATGGTGACAATTCATTTGAATCCATCATGCTTAACATGTTCTTTACAAAGGATATATGTTGATTTGCACTCTTTTGCCGATTCTCATGCAACTTATACTCAGACTGTGTATGTAACAATCCAAATGATGACTATTGAACCTTAGAAAATGTTCCAACCAATGTCAATAAAGCTAAATATTATTTAGGGACCTTGTCATTCTCATCTAGCTCAACCCCTAACAGCTCCACATTAATAGTATATATCTAAATTTGCATCTCCAACTAAATCCTCCCTTCAAGAGACATTGTCACATCACATTTCAATTCATCTATGGATATCTATAACATTTTCCTCTATAGTCACGTTAGACTCAACAACCTTTGATAGTTTGGCTTGATCCAAATCAAGCTTGACCCTATCCAACTTATTCTTTTCACTAACAAAGTACCCTCCACTCACCTTATGCGAGCAACTACGGTGCCTTGTCGAGCATATAACTCAACATCTTCTTTCTATTCATTCAAGTTCGCATCCAAAGGCTCTAAAAGTAGTGAAGCATCATCGTTCAAACAATTGTAAAACCTTTGCATCTTTGAGTTCAATATACCCATCTTGATTCATCTTTCAATAGAAGATTCTGCAGTGGTAGCCCATGCCACTTGGTACATAGCTGGATTTTTTGATGTTTGAGCAGTGGTATAGTTTTCAAATGCAAAGGCTCAAGTAAATTGTATAGAGAATTTGTAGTGTGTTGGTACCACCTGATAGACTTTCTGATGTACCACCATTAGTGCATCATAGAACTCTTGACTAACATATTTTCATCTTCCCCCTTGAGTGTAGTTACCTTGAAGACAGACAACCAATCTGCCTTACTAACCGATTTTTCTGATATAGTACCTGGATCTATACCAGCGATAGACAAGCCATAAATGGTGTGGAAATCCTATTTTTCTGGAACAATACGTTGTGGTTTAACACTTTTGGATATGCTAGATATATCCACCTACATCAACAAGGCGAATTGTTCCATAAATGCATGCCCATTACTCCAGTCGTAGCACCAAAGATTAAGTGTAGAATCCCTATATCTTTGTGGTTCGTGGATGCAGAAAAGAAGGGTCCTCAATAGACCCGTAGATAACGCAAAGATACACGCAACAACTTTTGTATGTATTAATGATTCAATATAGTAGTTACATACATGTGAATTGTTACATCATGTGACACATGAGTGAGTCGTGGCTATTAAGACATTATTTTCAAGACATGGCATTTGGCCACATGCTTCATACGTGGCACATCCACATAATCATAGTTAAACTGCTTCAACACTCCCCTATAACTAGAGTACTGGAATGTGACACAGATGTTACTTGATTTCAACGATTCCAAGATGTTTCTTGTAGCGGATGAACGTATCTGCTCCCACAGGCCTTGTAAGCATATCATCCCACATTAGACGAGTTGATACATATGCGAGATGAAGTTTTTTCTGCTCTACAAGATCATGTATAAAATGAAACTTTAAATCAATCTGTTTTGTTTTCTCTGTCATCGGTAAGAGCTCTTGCATGACCGTTTGGATCGAGAGGCCTTCTTTTGCCATGAGAGCTAAGGCTACAAGTTTACCTTCTACTGATGATAATGCAATTACTATCTGCTTCTTGGAGAACCAGGTGCTACTTGCCATTTAACTAGCTGTAAAACTAGCCTATTAAATTACACAGCATTAGACATACTGATTGATATTAGATTTGGAGCTTACCCGGTCCATTGCTTCTACTTCAATTGTCTCGCTAACGGCGCACACGTGGTGCCTATGCAGAACAAGTATTTTTTTCCCTAAGGTCTATAGGGCAAAGCATTTCTATATCTTTCTACTGCGTCTAAATAGGATGGTGAGATTAATTCTTCACTAACTACTTGATCTTTAATGATTTCAGTTACGTTTAAACCTTCTTGAGAATTATCAATGTTTCTAGCTATAGATGGTGGAAAAAGATCTTCACTATTTTCTGTACTAGGTGGAACAATGGAAATTAATGGTAAAGTTCTAGATAATCTACGATCAATTTCTCTTTAATCCAAAGTTTCTTCTACAATCTTATCTTTAATTAGTTCCTCAATCTCTGTATTTTGAGTTTCATTAACTTCAACTAGTCTAGGGAATAATATTTCAAATGTAGAAGGAGGTAAAAAACTACTATTTGATGAAGTTTCTTTAGTCATAAGATGAAATGCACATAGATTAATATTACATAAACTATTTTAAATGAAAGATTTCCTATACAAAGGCTATAAGATACTATTCATAAAAATGAATTCCTATACAAACTAAAGAATAGATTTTCAGCTAAGTAAATTCGTTCCGCACTTCAAATCTTCAGTTCGTCTTCAACAAGGCTGCATATAATCCAAAACATCACATGTTAGATATAAGTATGTTTTTTATAAAGATTAAAAACTCCTTTAAATCTTAACATATTTAAAAAACTTAGTTTAATATAAGATAATTAACTTTTCTAAAACACGGATATATATAAGTACATACATTTATTTTAACATACTCATTGCAATAAAATAATTCATTCATACATTACTTTAGCATAGATCATATAATTCATATGTACACATAGTTTAACACACTTATACATATTCATACATATTACATATGCTAACATACATCACATGCATACTAACATACATGCATGACATAACATACACTAACATAACTCACATGCATAAATGAACATGCATACATGACTACACTAACATAACTCACATGCATACATGCACATGCATAAATGAACATGCATACATGACTACACTAACATACAAGCATACCATTCCTATCATGAATTTACATGTACTAATTATGTATGCACTAACATACACACATGCATACATGCATACTAACATACACACATGCATACATGCATACTAACATACACACATGCATGCATGCACTAATATCTAATATACATGCATTAACTATGCATACATTTACTAACACCTATCATGCAATAACATATGCATGCAATAACATACACACCATGCAAACATATATGACATGTAGACATACATGCATGAACATACAAACATAACATACATGCACTAACATGCATATATGCATACATAACATATAGTAACATTTACATACACTTCCTAACATCTAACATGCACAACCTAACTTCTAACATGCTCTACCTAACTTCTAACATGCATACATTAACTAATATTTAACATGCATTACCTAACATCTAACATGCATACATTAACTAACATCTAACATGCATTACCTAACATTCACTAATCATGCCTAACATTTACATGCACTTCCTACATCTAGCAACATGCATTAGCATATACATACCTATCCTGCGTATCACTCACTAACATGACTAACATTTAACATGGGTTCATGCACTAACATCTAACACAGATACAAAGATTCATTAAATTTAATGCATTTCTAATAAGTTTCTATCAAGCTAAGGATTGATGAAGCTTGGATTAAGGGTAAGAAAAGGAAAGGATTAGTGTATGGATAAGGAGAAGTTTAGATAAAATAATGGAATCTTTGAGAAAGATAAGGGAAAATGGCTCAATGGACCCTCCTTTTGGTAACCTGAAACTCATAAAAGAAGTTTAAGAATTCAAGTCATAAACATGTAATCAATTGAGATAAATAAACACACACACACATCCTTCATACCCTCCATTTCATACCAACATACATAATAAAATCATTAACTATTCTTATCATTCATCTCAAACAAACACATGTCATAAAGTAAACAATAATACTTACTACAAATAAATAATATATATAACTTAATTTGAAATTGTAAAGATCCTAAAATAGGTTACTAATTAAAACACACACATACACATACATACACACACACACATAAATACATATACATATACCTTAATACATTTACACTTCATATTTTCATTTTAGTATAAATTTAGTAATATATTTAAATATAAATATAACATAAACATGAAAATTATAACATAATATAATATTAGAATATATAAAAATAAAAAAAGAAAGAAATAAAACATTTAATATATATAAACTATAAAATAAAGATATATGAAGTAAACATAATATTTTAAAAAAAGAAAGAAAATAGTAATTAAAATATCTAATAAATATATAAATAAGAAAAGAAATAATAAAAAAACTCTCTCTCTAACGATTTGTGACGAGTGGTGGATCAATTCAATCGTCTCGCTAACGGCGCACACAGGGTGACTATGCAGAACAAGTATTTTTTTCCCTAAGGTCCGTAGGGCAAAGCGTTTCTATATCTTTCTACTGTGTTTAGATAGGATGGTAAGATTAATTCTTCACTAACTACTTGATCTTTAATGATTTCAGTTATGTCTAAATCTTCTTGACAATTATCAATGTTTCTAGCTACGGATGGTGAAAAAATATCATTATTTTCTGTACTAGGTGGAACAATGGAAATTAATGGTAAAGTTCTAGATAATCTACGATCAAATTCTCGTGAATCCAAAGTTTCTTCTACAATCTGATCTTTAATTAGTTCCTCAATCTCTGTATTTTGAGTTTCATTAACTTCAATTGGTCTAGGGAATAATATTTCAAATGTAGGAGGTAAAAAACTACTATTTGATGAAGTTTCTTTAGACATAAGATGAAATGCAAATAGATTAATATTATATAAATTGTTTTAAATGAAAGATTTCCTATACAAAGGCTATAAGATAGTGTTCATAAAAATGATTTCCTATACAAACTAAACAATAGATTTTCAGCTAAGTAAACTCTTTCCTGACTTCAAATCTCCAGTTCGTCTTCAACAAGGCTGCATATCATCTGAAAAATCACATGAGCTTGTGAATACGACTCCCCTCTTTATATAGATGAGAGTATCCCACCATAGCCCACATTTTCCCTAAGTTAACTTCTCCATGCAGCCTACCTACATTTACTCCTCTTCAACTCAACATCACACAACTAGAAATTAGGCGTGGGATTTTTCTCGTAGTTGATTTTTCCAAAAACAATACACTCAACTTTTACAAAAATAAATATTCTTTTGGCCAACCATTTAAGATTTAATAAATACAACCCTTCAATTCCTTTTTATTTATTTAATCACTTTTAGAATAAATGCAACCCTTTAGAATAAATTAAATTAAACCCATCAATAATTTTAAATGTAGCCATAACCTTAGTGTTAATGATGAAAATTAATAACCAACATATTTAATTTATCATTT
The DNA here is from genome assembly GCA_020310875.1 of Ceratopteris richardii. Lineage (NCBI taxonomy): Eukaryota > Viridiplantae > Streptophyta > Polypodiopsida > Polypodiales > Pteridaceae > Ceratopteris > Ceratopteris richardii. Next base: position 85,483,571 of record CM035424.1, on the reverse strand, counting down.
TTATTTAAAATAAGGTTTTCTTTAATATATTTTATCCTTTTTATAAACTTATTTAGAGACTAAAACCTATTTAATTAACTTTTTTAACCATAGATTTACACTTAAACTAACTTCAACCCATGTTTTTAACCCTCAACCAACCCATAGACTAATCTTCTACCCTTCCATAACCCTGTAGATTTAATAAACTACCCTTAATTAACCTTAAACTTAAGCTTGAACCCTATAAAACATGTTCCAAACCTACAATTGACCCTTAAATACCCTTGAATTAACTTTCAAAACTTAGATAAATCCTTGACTTACCCTTAATTTTTAATTTATACCCACAATTATATTTGAAAACACCTTGATAAATACTTCACATCTTGGTATTAATCATCAGACTTCTTGTGGTGCAAAATTTAAAATAAAATATTAGACAAAATTATCATAAATTATTCAAACTTATTTCAATCAAATAATCTTTTAATTTTTAATAATATTATAAGAGAAATAAATTCTTTCCGACAACGCAGACGTCATAGACTCACCACATTGTGGAGTAGGTGAGGGATAATGACATTTACTATCGATGTTCCAACCATGATACCTAGTGGGCTGTCACACAAGTAGTGATCATACATCTAACAAATTGATATTTTATGAATTTATTTTTTTGTTATTTACAATGCTTTTGAAAAAGCTAAAAAGTGATGGGCTTAAACGCAATAAGTACTCCTAAAAAGTGTTCATATTAGCATGCTTTTACCTATATATATATATATGCATATCCTAATTCAAAAACCCTAATTTAGAAACACTTATTTTTATATTAGTTTTTTACAAACCCTATTTTAGAAACTCTAATTCAGTCTTTTAGATATGATTGGAGTATATGTACACATTACATCTATTCCTCCGACCATCTACTAGAGAGATGTCTCTCCTCCGAACCTTATGCCTCTATATATAGCTACTCGAATCAATGAGGATCATAATAATTATAAAGATACATACAAATCATGTAGATACACATACATAAATATAAAATGGATACAATATGCATTACATGTACATGCCTATATGCACACATGTATACTTATACATGCATACATATTTACATGTACACATTTACACATAGACACATATACATATATACATGTACACATTGTTGAGAATCGGGTTTCCCATGCGGAAGAGTGGTGAGCCCATAACCGAAGGTGTATGGATCTTGTTTTCCACTTGTTCTTTTAACTCCTTAGCCATGCAATAACAAACCTAACCACAAAGCCATACATCAACCTGATAAATTATAGATACACCATATTATTATAAGCACATTGCATCTTACTTCAAGAACATACATCAAATCTCTCTATGGTTGACACAAGCTTGATACAACTTCAAGAGTCTTTTTCATGGCGTCCATAAAGTTCTCAGAATCACCACGAGCCCATAAAAGAGAAAGGAATATTTCCCATAAAACTTTATGTCTCATCAATTCTTATTGCATATAGACCTAAGACAGTATGGACAACATAGATTTAATGCATAGAAATCTATGCACACATTTTATTGAATACGGGTGTTGCATATAAATCTAAGATTCTTTATCTCTTATATATATATATGTACTTCATCAATCCTGACACATAGAATCTACACGTAAGACAGAGATCATATATCTCTTCTACAATCCATAGGAGTTTTTCTGTGTATCGTTTCAATTCCTCATTCCACATAAACGGGGAGATACATGTGTATGACTATCAGAGAACTTTTATGTTCATGTAACGTATCTGGTTACTGCTTTTCTTGTACAGCAATTTCATAAATACATAATGTAACACAATCACGTTTAAATCACGTGGAGCATATGTCAGCTTATTAAAATTGTGTACACATGACCATTCGGACAAGTGCTGATGCAAGCATCAACCAATAACGTTATACATTTGTTGCTTTAGAGATCATTTTTGAATGAATCACCTATATATCAGCATACATTGATTCACCATAAGAAAGTTCATAATCCATGCATGTATACATGTGAACTCCATATTCCTTGTCACATCATTATCTTTAGCACGTCGCTCACTGTGTAAGTCTGTAACAAAGATACATCAAGTCTGTAAGTCTGTAACAAAGATACATCACTGTGTAAGTCTGTAAGCCTTTAGAAATGATCCATCCTCATAAAACACAGCCGTGCCTACTTCTTGATAGGAAAAGCTTAGTAGCTTTCAATACTTTATAGACATATAGAGATTGAGCATGCTTCACCTACAACTCTGTAGTAAATCAAGCATCCATGCGATGCGAACCTGCAATCTTGAGAGGGAAAGTGACACGAAATAAAAACATAATATCATAAGCTCAGAGTTACAAGGAGAGGAAACTCGGCTGATTGAAATGACTTGCCATTGCTTTCATTCATGTAATGAAAATATCATTTGCTGATCTTTTGGGATATGACTTCTAAAGATATTGCGATGCATTGCTTTTCACGTGATGGATGGCATATACGTGAATCAAAGAAAGATCATGTTTATTTTTTTTTTTTGTTTTGAACAACTTCAAGAGTTTGTTCATATGCGTAATTTTGAAGTTAAACTAAGAGCACATTCCTATAAAGAGAATATAAAGCTAATAGTGTAGCTATGAATCTCAAAATAATATCTTCAAGCTTCATTGAAGCTTGCCATATTTTCAACACTCTCCCTCAAGCTTCAATGAGTAGTCCATGGGATGTGCCAAATAAAGTTCTCCTCGAAGCTTGCAAGAACAGTTAACAATGCTTGAGGAAATTTCCATGGTGATCGTTGAATCTGATATTGTCAATGGACTGCTTGCTTTCCCTCTTTGAAGAAGTTTGACTTCCATTGACTTGCGATCTTCATCAATCTTCTTTCAAGGGTTCTTTGAAGATCTTTTGAAGGATCTTCAACAAAAGCCACTTGAAGAGCCACCGAAGTTTCTCTCCAAGCCTTCACTAGATAGAAATAAAAGAATGGATGGCCTCTTGCCATCTCAAGGTCTTCTTCTACTTCACTTCCTTGACTGTAGCTTTTTATGACTTCATTTAGACCTTTCCTTTGTTTCATTCTTTGATATGAGAACTGTGCATGGTCTCCTTTCGATGTCATAGTGTCTTCATCCTTAAAATCTATCAGAAATACAAGTAAAGCAATAATTTCATGATGCATAAGACTACTTACAATATTTTTTTCTTTCCATTGTCTTCTTTTATATTTTCTCTTTCTCCCTCTCTTGCTCCTCTCTTGCATTCTTCTCAACTTCCATAGCGGCTTCCTTTCCTTGAGTATCCTCCTTTAGACTCACATCATTCCAACTCACTATGAAGCTTCTTTCCTTGCTCTCATTGGTGGCTTCCTTCTTAAGACTCCTTGCACTTTTTCCTTTGGCTGGACTATCCTTCAAAGTGACTTCTTCAACTTCTTCATGGGCTGTTTTTTGTCTTGAAATGGTTTTTTTTTGGCCTTCATTCTCTTCATTTTCAACTTCAGTGTTCTTTTTCTCTTTGCCTTTGATGGAATAGGCTGCTATGAGCTCTCTTAGCTCATATTCTTCTTCAAGAAAAGTTTGTCTTTGTGTTAGGGCTGTTGTCCTTTGGCTTCTATCTTCTTCATCTTTGATGGAATAGGCTGCTATGAGCTCTCCTAGCTCATCTTCTTCTTTAACGCGATTTCTCCCTTGCTCTTTGCCTCTTGCCATGGCTTTCAAGCCATTGTCTATGTCTCCCCCTTGGTTTTCAACCTTTCCATGTGGATGAAAATATCCTTTAGAGTCTCCACATGACTCTTCTGCATGCACTCCTTCAATAGGGTGCTCAAGGAACTCTTTGATAGTTCCTTCCTTCTCTTCATACCTACACTTCCAAGACTTCTTGGTGGAAATCTGAAAACAACATAAACAAGAAGATTTTACATCCCATTTTTAAGCATTCCTTTGAGTAGTGACCTCCTTCCTTGGTGCTCCAAAGGTTTAGTGTTCTAACTCTCCATTGAGTGAGCTTCTTCAACCTTGCTGAAATCTTCATACCTTGGATTTTGCTTTGGCTTCAACTTTGTTGAGTAAGCCTTCTTGCTCGAACTCCTCTTGAGTGAGTGGTTCAAATACTCAAGCCCCTTTGACCAATCTTTACTTCAATAAGGCACAAGCTACCTCCTATATTAGCTTGTCTTTGGCTAGGGTGACTTTGATGATGCCTCCTCCCTCACCTTCCTTGTTGAATCCTTGACTCTTTCAAAGTTCTCTTTAGCACTCTTCACTTTGAAGTGAACCTCTCTTCCTTTTGTCTTGGTCAATAGCCCTCTTATTTGTGAATCTTCCTTCTTGCAACCTTCTTTATTTTTGAAACTTCCTTCTTGTGGTCATCTTCTTGTTGGCTTCTTCTTCATAGATAGTCTTTGCTTTGAACCTTTGATTGCTTGCAATGAACCTGTAGATTACTTCAAACAATAGCTCAATTGGTTAGCTACCCTTACTAGAGTATCTCAATATATACATGACCTTGAGCTATTCAAGCTCCGATGGGTTTCAACAAACCTCCACTAGCCTTGATAGCTTTATATAAGCTTGTAGGCAGCCAAAGTTGGCTCTGATACCATGTTGAAAATCGGGTTTCCCATGGAGAAGAGTGGTGAGCCTGTAACGCAAGGTGTATGGATCTTGTTTTTCACTTGTTCTTTAACTCCTTGGCCATGCAATTACAAACTTAACCACAAAGTCATACATCAACCTCATAAATTATAGATACACCATAAGCACATTGCATCTTACTTCAAGAACATACATCAAATATCTCTATGGTTGACACAAGCTTGATAGAACTTCAAGTGTCTTTTTCATGGCATCCATAAAGTTCTCAGAATCACTACGAGAGCATAAAGGAGAAAGTAATATTTCCGATAGAACTTTATGTCTCATCAATTCTTATTGCATATAAAACCAAGACAGTATGGACAACATAGATTTAATGCATAGAAATCTATGCACACATTTTATTGAATACAGGCATTGCATATAAATCTAAGATTCTATATCTCTTATATATATATATATATATATATATATATATATATATATATATATATATATATATATATATATATATATATATATATATATATATATATATATATATATATATATATATATATATATATATATATATATATATATATATGTACTTCATCAATCCTGACATATAGAATCTACACGTAAAACAAAGATCATATATCTCTTCTACAATCCATAGGACTTTTTCTGTGTATCGTTTCAATTCCTCATTCCACATAAATGGTGAGATACATGATTAAACTAGGAATTCCACCCACATAAAATAACTATCAATGTCTTGCAATGTGTATGACTATCAGAGAACTTTTATGTTCATGTAAGGTATCTGGTTACTACTTTTCTTACACCGCAATTTCATAAATACATAACGTAACACAATCAAAATCACCATTATATCACGTGGAGCATATGTGAGCTTATCAATACTGTGTACAGATGACCATTCGGACAAGTGCTGATGCAATCATCAACCAATAACATTATATAGTTGTTGCTTTTAAGATCGTCTTTGAATGAATCACCTATCTATAAGCATACATTGATTCACCATAACAAAGTTCAAAATCCATGCATGTATACATTTGAACTCCATATTCCTTGTCACATCATTGTCTTCAGCACCTCGTTCACTATGTAAGTCTATAACAAAGATACATCAAGTCTCCTGTAAAAGTCATACAAAAAAACTATTTGCATGTTGTTCAATCATATACTTTAGAGCCTTGGTGTCACTCGAATCCGTACACATGCCATTATGCATATGGAGAGATACAAGACATTTTTGAATCCCACAACCACAAAATAGATACAAGACTTTTTTGAGTCCCGCAGCCACAAAATATAGTTCTAAATGTAAATAATAATACACCACAATGTTTATACCTTCTCAAAGTAATGCATCTCTTCTCTATCTGTGTATTGTGTGCTGCTGAATAAAAGTTCTAGTAATGGTCCTTTGATAGCGAGGCATTTAGAAATGATCCATCTTCATAAAACACAGCTATGCCTACCTGTTGATAGGAAGAGCTTAATAGTTTTCAATACTTTATAGACATATAGAGATTGAACATGCTTTAGCTACAACTCTGTAGTAAATCAATCATCCATTCGATGTGAACCTCTAATCTTGAGAGATAAAGTGATACACGAAATAGAAACATAATATTATAACCTCATAATTACAAGGAGAGGAAACTCGGCTGATTGAAATGACTTTCCATTGCTTTCATTCATGTAAAGAGAGTATATACATAGACATTTATTTCTTGCGGTGTATCCTCCTAAATCTACGTAATGAAAATATCATTTGCTGATCTTTTGGGATATGACTTCCTAAAGATATGGTGATGCATTGCTTTTCATGTGATGGATGGCATGTACGTGAATCAAAGAAAGATCATGTTTTTTTTTGTTTAGAACAACTTCAAGAGTTTGTTCATATGCATAAGTTTGAAGTGAAACTAAGAGCACATTCCTATGAAGAAAATAAAGCTAATAGTGTAGCTAGCAATCTCAAAATAATGTCTTCAAGCTTCATTGACGCTTGCCATATTTTCAACACACATCACATATACATGCCTACATGCACATATGTATACTTATACATGCATACACAATTATAAACACAATTGCATATATTACACAAATGCATATGCATATATACATGTGTGCATACTAACACATGTATACATATATCACACACATGCACGCACATACATATACATGAAACAAATATATGTGCATATTAACACATGTATACATATAATACACATGAGTACATACACATATGCATACGTACATGATAAAAAATTTTCTCCTTGAAGAGAAAGCTATATATAGAATAATTAGGCATACCCCTGAGCTTCATGTTATAACTTAAAAGAGCATGATTTCATCTCTCTATTAGGATTCATCGATATTCAAGTTGAGTAAAGAAGAATGTATTATCTGATATCCATTCAAATGATACAAGTTATTGATGGATAACGAGAGTAGGATTTACTATCTAATCTGATCATATGTTTTCTTTATTGCCATCATTTTTGTATGATATCAATATAGTCTCATTTTCATTATCCTTATTGATTTCATTTATTTCTTCTATTGTTAAATCTGAGTTCTCATGAATGGCATCATGTATTGATGGATCAATATCGATTTCTGGTAATTCCTCTTCATCCTCAATAGAATCAGCATGTAGAGTATTATTCTCTTCATCAAAAAGATTAGTATCATTATCATGTATAATGATTCTAATTTCTTTTTCACATGTTGATGGATGAGTATCTGATGGTGAATCATAAAGAGGACTTTCTTCGATCTCTCTAACAATAAACTTTTCAAACAACGACCTACCGCTAGGTTGAACATGAATGACTTGCCACCAAGGATGAGATTCAAGGTTTTTATAAAAAGATGCTTATTCAATATGCCTAGGAAGAATAGATGGTTCTCTACTAGATCATATTACCTTGGAAGAATCAATTGCCCAGAACCCAAATGATTCCTTTCTCAATGTGGAATTACTATCTTTATACTCGGCTTAGAACCACTTAACCTTCAAAATGACCTATCAAAATATAAAAAAAAACAATTATTAGGTGCTTAAAAAAATAATAATTTCTATCATAAAAAATATATTAAACTTTTTTCTACGTGTTTCAATGTACGAAATGATATTTCGTGTATACCAACAACAGTTCCTACGTAACCAAGTTCGCCATGTATAAGGTTCATGTCTTTTGAGCTGACACATGATAGTTTCTTGAAAGAAGCAACAATACTAGAATCTTTTGTTTTACGTAAAGAATCAATAGCTTTGATTCTAATATGCCACCCAAAAGCCCACATATGAGTGAACATTCGATCTTGCAAAAGAAATTAATTTAGTAAAGAAAAACTAATATACATATATGAGAAAAAAATATTATTAAAATAAAATTAACTTTTTTTCACAACCTATCATTAACTCTCTCTCCTCATCTGGGATTTCTTGATTGTTTCCGTTGGCATGTTGCAAACAAGTATATAGCCAATCTCTGAAAGAAGATGTATTCGTAATATCATTATTATCAATATTACATCTATATCTTTTGTTTCTCCATATTTTACTTCAGACATTTTAAAGTTCTTGTTTGTACTCACTAAGGACTGCTTGCATGTATTTGCTATTATATGCTACAAAAGTAGAAACATCATTTTTTTCTTGAAATGTAAATAAAAATGGAACTCCCTTACCTTATAATACCTCCTCTGTTATTTTTGAGGAAGACTCATTGGCCCATGCATGTGGAACTTCTTCATGACCTCTTTCAATGTACTCACTAGCATAGTACATGCACTCTTCAAGCATCCAACCCTTTGCCATGGATCCTTCTGGTTTTGCTCTTTGCCGCACATAACCTTTTAATATTCCCATAAATCACTCAACCCAAAACATCCATCGAGTGTTGATAACACCTGCAATCTCTATTTCATCTACAAGATGGACAAATAAATGAACCTGAATATCAAAAAAATGAAGTAGGAAGTTCTTTCTCCATCAAACATAGTAGCTCTTTGCATTCACCTTTCTTTTGTGGGATCAAGTTTTTGTCAATCTACTTTGATGTAATCCACTTATACATATCATAAAAAAGATTATAAACAAGTTAAATAAAAAATAAAAGATATCAAATATTCAATAATATTATATATAAAAGTATCATAATTACCTTATAAGTAATCCAATATGATAGATCACATCTCATACTCCCTTCATTGTACATTCATCGATAACCAAAGGTACAATATGTTTCAAAAAGTGATGCCATTCATGAGCCTTTCACCCAGATAATCTCTTATCATCCATAATAAACATATTCTGGAAAGATGCTCCATATCCTATAGGAGTCGGAATCAATTGAATCCTATTGTTGATAGTCTGTATATCTTTTGTTGTAAGTACCCAAGGAGCAGGTGCATAGGTCATTTCTTGTCAATGTCTATCAAAAACTGGCCATAACTTTGGTTTTGAGTTTTGATCCTTCAAATCCTTACTTGATGCTGGTATCTTTTAGTCGAAGAAGACGCAACCATAATGAATATCCAATATTCTTGAATATATGCATAGGATCAAGAACATGACATACTTTTAACTCTTTCCAATACTCCAAAGAATACCATATTGATATATTCTCTGTGAGTGCCAATTTTACCTTACCTCTCTTCACATTCTCATTATCTTCATCATCACTAAAGATTTCTTATTTTGGATCCATCTGTCAATTTCTTATACCAATCCATAGGCATCATAGATTTTGGAGACTCACCTGTTTCAAGCTTTCCATTAAAATGCATCACTTCTCTTTTAGATCTTAGTGGATGATCATCAGGCAAGAATCGTCAATGTTGAAGATAAATATTTTTGTTGAGATTCTTACTATAGATTGATCTCAACCAATCACCACAATATGGACAAGCTTTATAACCTTTAGTAGATATTCCTGCATCATGAAAATGATAAAAATATAATTAGATTAACTCACATTTATTTTTATGCATATTGAATAAAACAATTACATCAATACCTCAACAAACACCATATCCTGGAAAATCATGAATAGTACAAGCCACAATACCACAAACCGTAATATATCTTTCATTGATGCTTTTCAATACATCAATGACATTAATACCTCTCCATAACTCTTGGAGATACTCAATGAGAGGAGCAAGATATATATTCATATCTTTAACTTGTCTTTTTCCGGGGATTAACTCGTAACATTAGAGTCTGTGGATTTTCTAGAAAATCGGGCCATGTAGAATCAATATGCTAAAAAGCAACATTATCATGAGGAATTAAATCCATCTGTACTTTTATGATCATGTTCCCATGTCAAACGCTTTGATAATTCTGGGCTTTGAAACATATGTGTAATCCGTGGAGCCAATGGAAAATGTCTCAATACCTTTTTTAGGATTTTACCTTCTTGTCCTTATATCGAGGAGATTGACATTTTGGACATGTCAAAGAGTCTGCATATTCACCTCTATATAAAATACAACTGTTAGGACATACATGTATACATTAATAATCTATACCAAGATTGTTGATTATCTTCTTCATTTCATCATGTGAGGTAGGAAGACTATTCTGACTTGGTAGAAACTTTTTAGATAATAACCTATAAGTTCATGAAAAAAAGACATATTAATAAAAATAAATAAATAAATACATATATATATGTATATATATGCATATAATTTTATATATGTGTATGCTTATGTGTATGTGGATGTGTATATGCATGTGCATGTGTATACGTATGTGCATGTGTATATGTATGTATGTGTGTATATGTGTTTTATATTTATATATGTATGTATATATACATATGCATATGTGTATGCATATATATATGTGTATTTTTGTATATATGTGTACGTATGTATGTATGTGTATGTATGTATGAATGTGTATGTATTTATGTATATATATGTATGCATGTGTAGCTGTGTATGTTTGATTTCATTTTTATTTTTTTTTCATTGTGGTTTGCAAATTTTCATATAGATATCTAGACCATTGAGTTATTTGGATATCTCCTATTTTATAGTGAATCTATTACCTACCTTGCTAAATAAGACTTACATATTTGTATGGAGGTATTAGGTCGTTTGGATAATAATACAAGCAAATTTCTCTCAAAGAGTTTGGAAGATGGATGAATAGTTTTAAAGTATGTGCAGACAGAAAGTGATCATTCAGTGCAAGTTCTTGCTCTTACCTTAGCTAAGGTAAAAACAAAAACTTGCACTGATTGAACACTTTGTGTCTGCCCATCCTTTAAAATTATTCTTCCATCCTTCAAAATCTTCGAAATAAATTTACTTCGTGTATTTTCCAAAGGACTTAATACTGTCATAGCTAACTCATACTTAATATTTGTATGCAGTTCATAAAAGAGTTAGTACCACAGGTATTAGGTCGACTACAATAGGAGAAGTAGATGTGTCAAGAAGATTATAAAGGTTGGGTGGACAATTCCAAAGGCTAGATGGACATAATATCTTCATTCGATATAGATATGTGTAATTTGACTTTAGTCTCATAACATGTGTATGTGTGTATATGTGTGTGTATACATTCATGTATATTATGTGTATATCTATGTATGCATGTATTTATATGTATATATTTATGCATGTATATATATAAATAGGTAAAAAATTAACCATAATACCTTAATAGTGTCAAAATAGATACATTACTCCATCCAAAACAATTTTGAAGATTGAGAATAAGTAAGCTCGCACTTAGTGTCAATCGAATTCCTTGATATACACGCTTTAGACATTCCTCTCGAAGATATTTCTCATTTTTAGAAATGTTAATGCTCTCACTATCATTTTGATACAAATCCTCAATAAAATTCATCATTGTCACACAAGTCTTGTACTTTATCTACTTTTGAATATAGGTCTTTCAGCCTTGCATATTCCACAAGATTACTTTTGCATAGTCTCCTCATAGAAGCTTCCGATAAATGAGGTCTTACTAGCAATTGTGAATGGTGTGGAGGAATATCATCAACATCATACATTGGAATCTACACACATGAATACAAATCATTAATATTCCATCACTGGGGCAAAAAACATCCGAAAAGAGGCTGTTCGGTAATGACAGATTAAGGAAATTGACAAATAGAGTCTTTCCACATGTACAAAAATATAACATTGCTGTCTCTTTTAACCGTATGAAGAAATGCTTTTTTTAAGATAATAATCTCTAAAAAGTGCTGCTAAAGTGATCAAGATTCTCGTATTTAGTGAACAATCTTTCAGTTTCATGCAAAAAAAGATATTTCTGCAAACTACACAAAGCATATTCTCGAATTTCCAAGAAGGAATTGATTTCTGAAGATACAAAATATTTTTGAGCTCACAAAATTTCATGATCATTCAATGACAGGGTTTACATCAAATCAAAAGTATCCATGTGTACAAAGCCTTTTTCTCTATAAATGCTACCAAAATTTATGAACATCGGTGTGTCGCTTTGAACATTCTAGTTCTTCTAAGTTCAAATGGCTTCTTCTTCTCGTCGTCCTTCCAATCATGTAACCTCATGTGGAAAACTTTTTTTGTGAAAGTAAATGAATGGGTATCTATGCTTCCTAGCTGCAGAGGTGCCCATAAAGTCAAGCATACCAAAAGAGACAACACAAGAAACCACTGGAAGGGACATATTCTCAGTTTCAAATTGAAGAGATTCCGTTGGTTTGCACAACTACAACATGTGTACACTACTAAGGATCTTGTTCTAGAAAATCATCTGCAATTCCCTTCATACTGTAAGTGAGGTTTTACAATGCTCTTCTAACATTCAAGTTGTTTTTGTATAACAAAACATATGTTTTTGTATTGCAAATATCTTTCCTTCCAATATTATGGAATGGAAACCTGTTGAATGTTTAACAGGAACATTCAGAGTTCTTCAAAGGAATATGCAGAACTCATGTATGTAGACAAATCTGTTCAATTTTTCAATAAAATAGACTTATTTGTCCATTATGAAGCTTATCAAGTGCCATGAGGGAGGAGTTCTTATGGAAATCTTGTACATGTAGTTGCTCCGTGCATCTCTTCATTAGATTGGGATGCTCCTGATCATTCAACAGTTTCAAGTTTTCTATGCAAAATGAAATTTGACATCCAAAAGGCAATGTCAGCAGGCCAGATTTCAAGAAGGATAAAGATTCAATGGTTTTTTCCTATTCATGTCTTTGTAGCATGCTTTAGAAACATGTTATTACAAAAAACAAAAAGAATGTGGTTGAATAGGAGAGTCACTATTTCACAGATTGATGATGTTTTAGGTAGGGAATGGGATAGCAAAGAAGTTCAAAAGATAGGTGACATTATTTTATGTAAAGTTAGTCCCAATTCTCTTTCAATCTCATATCAGATATGTCAACAATCTATGGTTTTAGGATATGACTATAGAAGGTGGAAAAAAAATCTTGGACTTTGGATAGCCTTGGACCCAGGGGAGAGTTGTCCAGAATTTGAGTTAGAAGTATTAATTCATCGAGATTTTCAATCAAGGAAAATAATTGTTACTGCAAATCGGAATCTCGGAAATGTAAGGGAGCTCCTAGATTACCTTGATGAGGTATCATCACAATTTAGATTCTCAATTGATGATGCAATAGTTAACATTAGATCAGAGAAAAAATTATCTTGCATAACTTGCCTACCACCGAGGGTGATTAAGTTCCAACCCTTAAGACTGTAACAAGTTAACCCTTGAAATTCTTACATAATGTATCTCCCTCTTATAGAAGCTTCTATTGATACTTCCATTAATTTTTCTTTGGAAGATGGTGACAAAGAACATGTGTTAAATTATGTATTTTAAATGTCTATATTAATATTGGTATTTTTCTGTTTAATTTCAAGTTTTTGATGAGGTTCTTATTTTACAATGATAAGAACATAAACCAAAACATTCTTAGATAATTTTTAGGCCCCTTATTTCATACTCCCATTGATTTTTATTTGCAGGAGTGAATTGATGACTTCAATTATTCCCCTTCATGGACTAAACTCATATCGACATTTTTTGTGTAATCTCAACATTCTTATGAGGTTTCAACTAAGCAATAACTATACATGAACTTGGACAGGTAAATTCTAGATGAACAAGAGATCTAGAATTCAATATCTAGTTTCAATTAAATTATTTGAGTCTATCCAAGGTGCACATTAGTTTCATTTAAATTATCTGATTCTATCCATCTTTTCTATCCAAGAGAAAGTATCATGGTGCACATAACAAGTTATATTAAAGAGGGTCGAGAACCTGGTGCAAATTCCAATCCAAGGTATGATATTTCAAAATATTTAGAGCATGACTTAAGTCATAAAACAGAGGAGACGAGATTAGAGAAGACGATCGATTCAAGCGACTAGCGCAATCTGAACTTTTTGGATCGCCCTAATCGCTTGGATCAGTCGTGTTAACAAACTACTAGAAGAGACTTTAAAACATGACCTTTGCGTAAAGGTTTGACTCATGACTATAAAAACAACTTACAACTCAACTCATCTCATGCAAGGTTTCTTAAAGGAGATGCTATGTTTAAATGGATAATACGACCGATGCAAACGACAGGGGCAATCCAAAATTCTCTGATTCCCAGTATCACTTGTATCGATCGTGTCCTCTTTCTTCTTTACGTTCTTCTCTATCTTCTCCAAATTTAAGTTTTCAACAAGAATGAAGTAAAAAATCCACAATGTAGTCATATTTGTGACACGACCAAATTTTGTTGGACCATGCAATGAACTTTTGTTTAACTCTCAAGAGGTTCAATACAACTTCATATTAGTAAAGGCATATAAATATGGTTAAGGCATATAATTATGGTTAGAATGACCATGTTCTAGATGAAGATTGGCATAAGTAGATACAATTTGTACATAAATAAATCTTCCAACCTATGTTAGTTTTACAATAGATTTCAATCTTAAACTCAAAAATGATTCATCCCTTTCTATCCTTTTTTGGAGCCCTCTTTTCTCTGATGCTTGTGACCCTTTTTGGAGCTTTCACCTTGAATCATTTTCTTGGTCCCATGCTTCAATGGTGAGTGAGGAGGATGCCCTTTCGTTTTTTCTTCAGACTTATTTTTATCTAGTGGAGGGGGTGGAGGTGAGTCAGGATCATTGGGATAGACTTCATGTTTCAAAATGCCATTTATTGCTCTCTCTCTCTCTGATCAAGATGATCCATGCATCTAGATAGTCTGATAAATTCAATTCAGGGCTATAAAACCTTCTTTCCAAGAATCTTACAGCATTTGCAATCACTCTGTAGCCACATGATGTTGCATCTTTCTACAATGGCACATGAATTTGTATGTATCCAAATTGCTTTTGTTTATTCAATCTAGCAATTCTAGGAAATTTCTGATCAATATGCATCTTGAGAAGCTTTGCAACACTGCATTTGAAAGTGAAAATCAGAATGGATGGCATGGCTCTTAAATAGAGAGCAACAAAATGTTGGCAACTTACACTTTGCAATTTCCATGTTGTGATTTAAGAGAATTCAGGAAAAGAGCTTGATATGCATTGACGTCAACAATAATAAGACTCCAATGGCCCCTGTCAATGAGTTGCATGTAAATCTACTTTCTTTAATGAAACAAATGTACTTTTCAAAATGAAGATGAATACTTACTTTCCAATATATGGTTAGATAACACATTCTATCTTTCTTTTTTAATTTTCTAAAAAGGATTTGGCATCTCCATGTTTATACAAAAAAACACTATGTCACAAGAGGATCTATGATAAATACTTTTCTTTGAACAGCTTCCTCACATTGGTGAAGAAGAACCCTACAAATCAAGAAATAAAAATTTAGTTAATTAACTAGAAAATTAAGCAATACAAGAGCACTTTATGGCCTATAGATAATACGTGAATGAAATGTTGACTACACTATTTGATATTTCAACATGACACTCCCTCAACATTTTGTTGTCTTCTGGTCTTATGCCAAGGAAACATTCATCCTGCCATGCCATTGCAACATTAACTATTATCTGCCCATCTGCTTTCTTAAGGAGCTCTTTATTTGCCTTTTGTAACTTGTGAATCTGGTTTAAGATAACACTTTCCTCTATAAATAATCCCTGCTTTTTCCTCTCCTCCTCACTATTTGTTGCATTTTCTAGTTTCATGATCATGAGTGACCTGAGGGTTGACCTCTTGAATGAAAACTCTTGTTTTGGGTGCTCCGACAGGATGTATATTCAGAATATTGAAGAATTTGTTATCATGGTGATCAATAGGAATAAGAGATTTGTCAAATTTATAACTTATTCTTGATAGAATAACATAATTCTTTGCCATTAGTGTTACCTTGTGAGAATGAGCAACACATAAATAAGCATCATTCATAAAGTCAATAGCAAAGTCCTCTGCAGCTTATTGCAAGCATAGGAGTGCTTGAGTTTGCCACCTCACATTGATAAAGGATGTGGTTTTCATCAGAGAACAGAGATTGGTTGTGATCTGCTTGACAACTCTCATAAATGGAAGTCTAGGGATCAACAGTCCCACAGACTTTTGAGCTCTTCTTATTTCCCTGAAGCACTTTACATGGTACTTGATCCTTTTCTTTGAAGACTTCTCTAATGCATTGCCTTGACTCTTCTAGGGATTTTGATCCTGGGCATTTCGCTCCTGGGCATTTTGCTCCTGGGCATTTTGTTCCTGGGCATTTTGTTCCTGACCCTCAGGGTACAACTTCATTGCTCTCTTTTTTTTCCTAGCCATAACTTGCACAAAGTGAGAGTCTTAAGGCAAGGCAACTTACTCTCGAAAGCTTTGATCAAGGATTCTATCCACTATCAGAAACACAACCAATCCAAGCGATAAAATTCATCCAGAAATGCTCGGATGTTCCTAATTGCTTGCATTGGTCGTGCTTCTAGTCATCATGAAATATCAGTGAATTCCATTTCCCTTGGAATGCATTACAACTAATATGTTACTTCAAAGCTATGATCATGGATGCCATTTAAGAAGCACGAGCAATCAAAGCGATAAGGGTCATCCAAAAATCCCCAGATGTCCCTAATCGCTTGCACCAGTCGTCCTTGTAATCATCATGAAATATCAATCAATACTATTTTGAATATAGCTTACAATGCATAATAGCTCAAACTTCACTTAGCAAAACATAATTTGCAAGCTATGATCAAGGACTCGATGCCATTTAAGAAGCATGACCGATCCAAGCGATAAGAGTTATCCATAAATCCTAGATGTACCCTATCGCTTGGATCAGTCATCCTTTTAATCATCATGAAATATCAATCAATTCTATTTCCACTATAGCTAACAATTAAAGGACACATTATTTTAAAGCTATGATACAGTTTCAGAATCACGACCCACCCAAGCGATAAGGGTCATTGGAAAACATCCGGATGTCCCTTATCGCTTGGATCGGTCGTGTCCATATTACCTCACACAAAAAGCGTTCCCTATAGAAATTCTTAAGAAGCAGCTAAAAAACTTGGAGGGAATGGCAACTCGATGCCTCGAACATGTTGAGAAAAAAATGAGAAAAAGTGAATAGGGAAGCTTAAATAGGTCTCAAAACTGAGTTGACTATTGCTGCCATGTGGCATGCCATGATTGATCCACATCATTGAGCCATTGCAAATTCCAACATTTTTGCCATTTGGCATGATTTGAGTGGGCCACATCATCTATCTGTTGGCATTTCCAACGTACCTTTGCCATGTGGCACTCATTGATTGGTCCACATCATTTGATCGTCACTCCCTCCTTCCTTACCTATAAATAGCAACTCCCTTTACCAATTCAAATTTTCAACCTTCATAGAATTTGTCTTATTACCGTGCATATTTTTTTTCATCCCCGATACAACCGATACAAGCGATTATACCCGTTTCACCCACGTTGACTAGCTTGAGTCGCTTGCATCGGTCGCGTTCTCCACTAGGACATACAAGAGAAGTTGCAGCTTAGATGGAGCGAATGAATAAGATCTTTAGTGTCTCTCCATCAGAGAAACTACTTGATTTCATGGTTCAAGAGGGTTCAATTGTAGCTTACTTTCCTGATGCAATGACGATATTCAACCCCAAGATTGATTTTGAGAAACTCCTAGAGAAATAAAAAAGCTTTCTTAGGGATGCGTGGGAGAACTTCTTGGGGTTGATCAATGGAAAGGAGCTTTCTTTATCTCAAAAAACCTATGTCCATCCTCGCATCTTTGGACAGAATCCAATAGATAGGTCAAAAATCACAAGAAAATGCAAAAGGATATCCCCTTTGCTAGGGAAGCTAGATTTATGCCCAGAGCATGAAAAGGACTACTGCTTGCCCCACTTAAACATTGCTTTCTTGATATGGCTTAATCACATCTCAATTGAAAAGGA
Source organism: Ceratopteris richardii (assembly GCA_020310875.1). NCBI lineage: Eukaryota > Viridiplantae > Streptophyta > Polypodiopsida > Polypodiales > Pteridaceae > Ceratopteris > Ceratopteris richardii. The sequence goes on along the minus strand of CM035424.1, from coordinate 85,465,512 downwards.
GGAAAGTGTTCATGTTGTAGAGGAGCTTTTCTTAGAGCTGACACTTGAGGGAAGCTCAAAAAGTATGAAAGGTGTAATGGAGATTGTTGAGGAGATCAATCTCCAAGGAGAAGAAGAGCAGGTCAAAGGTTTTGATGCTGCTACTTTTAAAACAGAGACTGCAATAAGGGAGCCAACTAAAGAAGTTCAAGTGTTTGAGAAGTCCCTACCTCTCCCAAATCTACCATTTTACTTTATCTCTGAAAAGGATTTTATCCCTCTATTTTACATTCAAGAATTTTTCAACTTTAGGGAGGACAATTGCCTTGTAGCTATAACTGAGTCAGAATAAGCTGCAAGGAGATTCATCAATGAGAAAGGAGAAAGAAAAGAAGAATTTTTGCATCTTGATTTGGATTTGTCAAATGAAGAATTCAAAGATTCATCACAAGCTCTTTCAAAATGCTTTGAGAAAGCTATCTCAGAGAAGCCAACACTTGTTGATGAAGAGTTTGATGAGCATCAGAAGCTACTTGGAATATACTCCTTTGGGCATGGCTATTCATTCTTGGATGTTGTTAAGGACAAAGGAACAATATGTATTGACTCAAAAGAGCTCATTGAGGAGGAAGATGAGGTCAAGGTATGTAGTTTAATATATTCTCATGAATCTTAGGGTGAGGAAATGACATGCAACTGATGCAACATCTTTAGATTGTATCGGTCGTGTCCATGATCTCCATTTATAGAGTGAGAAATCGAACGTGACCGATGCAAGCAATAAGGCCCATCGGATATTTTCTGTCGGGCCTTATCGCTTGCATCGGTTGTGTCTTGGAATTGCATGGTGCAATGATAGGTTACATTTTATCATGTGAAAAACACCGTTTTCTGTGTAGAGTTTATGTTCCTAGAGAATGTAGAGTGAGAAATCAAACCGGACTGATGCAAGAGATTAGGCCCATCGGATATTTCCCGATGGGCCTTATCGCTTGTATCGGTCGTGTCTAGGAGTTGCATGCAGCATTGATAATAGACATCTGGCTATGTAAGAATTCACCTTCTTCAGCAAAATATACATGTTTCTAGGTAATTTACAAAGAGATATTGATAACGACTGATGCAAGCGATTAGGACCATCCGAATCTCTCTGAAGCCCCTAATTGCTTGCATCATTGGGGTCTCTTTCTTTTTTTCTATTTGTTTCAAGTTACTTTTCATGACTCCTTAAGTGCGCTTGCACTTCATCTCACCTTGTTTATCTGACATTGTTTATCTATTTTTACCACAGTTAACTATATTGGATGAAGATAACTACCTTGGCAAGGGAAAGGGAACAAGAAAAACCATAAAAGAGAAAGGAAAAACAAAGGTGGATATTCATTCAATTATCCCCTATCTTCCAAAATTGAACCCAAACTCTTTTTGTGTTATTCACAAGCACCATAGTGAGGAGCCAAACTTTGCATTGTTCTCCTTGAGGACTCTATCAAAATACATTGGTTTTACTCTAATACCCTTTAATGCTTTCAGAGTTTTGCTGCTTGAAAGAGCAGCTGCATTCAGAATTTTTGGATATGCCCCAGGACTCAATGCTTCAAGGGCAAGGTACTTTCTTTGTTATTCAAGCTATGCAATGGCTATAGGGGTGTCAGATGTAAAAAGGATACAAGAGAAAAGAGTTCCTCAGATACAGAGGTGATTTTCCAGAGCCAAGCTCATTAAAGAGACTCACAGAATGACTTCATTTTTTCAAACTCTATTACTCATCAAATGTACATAAACACAAATTGCCCAATGGGATATAAGAAATTGCAATTTTTTTGGTGTAACTGATCCATGTCCTAATATTAATTGTTATAGATCCATGATCTGTTCTCTGGTCAAAGTCATTTACTGGTAAAAGACATGTTTCTTTTCAAAGCTTAATACATCATGAAATGTACATACATGACATCTTTATTTCTCAAAGAAATAAAAGACATTGCAAATATTAAAGCTCTATTTGAAATGTAGTCTTTTTCATTTTGTGATATTGATACATGATGGTTTTGTCTAGTGATAGTCATATTCTTTTGATAATATTTGGCATGAGGTTCTTTGTAATTTTCTTCTAAAGAACCAATCAAAAAGCTCTCTGAAGGCATTGCTCTTTGTTACTCCTCCTCCTTTCATTGTGCACCTAAAGAAGCTTGTCCTTGCTTGATAATGAGATTTTTCCATGCCTTGGGTGTTCCATATGGCAAGTGGTTCTTTTTTTGCAAAGAACGCACCATGCACAAGAAGAATATGCTAGAAGAGGAGAAGAGTTTCATCATATCTTTATTTCAATTTTTAAAAAAATTTGAATAAATTATCTTTGGAACTCACCAAGTAGTATGTTATGTCTTTGGCACTCCATGTGTCCATGATGGTTTCTATAAGCTTTGTGGTCACCTTTCTGAAATCTATCACATAACTATTTGATCTTATCTGGTGCCTCATGATCTTAAAAAAAAATCTAGTTTGGCCCACACCTCCATTCTTTTTTTTTGCTATTTCTGGTTTGCTTTTTACATTATTCGTGATCTCACAATTTTTTTTCCAACAATTCCACATGGCATTTAGTTGCTTCTCATCATGGTTGTTGAAGAATCTCCTTGCTTTTGCACCTCCCATTGAGACATCCTGTAGTACATCACTTATAGTTTGTGAAATCTTTGGATATTTTCTTAGATGAACATCACCACCATGAAATCCCATTTCTGAAAGTAGACATTCACATTCTTTTATGCACTCATCTGCAAGAGTTGTAGCCTTGATAAAATATGCATAATCCAAGTGAAGACGAACCAACTTGTCAATGATCCTTAACTCTGTATGTAGTGTACATATGTGTACAATTGTCAATGCTATTGAAGTATGGGATCCCAATTTATGGCAGAAGATGAGTAGTTATGAAGAATAACATTTTTTCTAGAAGGAGCCTCCTCTTCCTCAGCTCTAGCAATCCATGCTCTTGTGCCTAGACTTTGCATGTAGTACAAGCAAGGGTACTTAGAATTTTCCCCTCCACTTATACCAAACATGCATTTGAGCATCTTTAGGTCTCCACTCAAATGCCACTCAACTTGAAAGTTCCCATAGTCTTTGACATTCAACAATTCTCCTACATGATGCCTTTGGATAACATTTGGAATGTTTGTTTGTGAGAATAACCATTTAAGTGTTTTATGGATCTCAGATGCAACTTGAGCAAAGCCAACCCACCATAATTCCATTTCTGATTGTACTTTGAGAGATGGAGATTCCAATTTCCCAAGGCTATAGTTCAAAGCTTTGTTCATCAGTGCAATACTTATTCTCTCCATCTTTTGATGTTTTTTTAAGCTCATCTTCATCAAGTTTGATTACGAATCTCAAGAGACCAGAACATTCATGTTCTTTTATATAATAAAACTAAACCATGTATGTTTGAAGTTTTATAATATCTATCCATACGTTGTTAAATGCATTGTAAGTGAAATGTAACTTTTGTTTTCCTAGTTCGTAAGGCATGTTACCATGAATATGTTTACATTCACCAAATACTGATATGATCTTTTTATTCAAGCATAGCCCAAACTTTCCTACATGATGGGCTCCAGGCAATCCAAAACTTTTAACTTTGTTAAATTTTAAAAATTCACACCAAACTTCTGAGATTGATCTATTACCTTTCGTACTCACTCCGACACTATCACAAATCTTCTAAATTTGAGATGGTTCTAGTAAGAGATTCATTTCTATCATGAGCTTTTGGAAAACAAAACTTTTCAAGCATGTATTTTCATTCAGTTTCAATAGTCTTAAAACATCATTTTGACTCATAATTTCATTACAAAAATATACGTGCTCAAAACTACTCAAAATATTGAAACCTAGCACATTTGTCACATGATCTCTTACAATTTGCATTCTTTTCTTTTTCTGGCCAGATTTTTCAGCCAAATTTACAAAAGGTTTTATTTGTTTTGACCACATTCTCAAACCTATAGGAGTTTCTTTCATTTTTTTAAAGGACTCAAACTGAGAAGATAAAGTGGACAATTTGTTTTCTAGCTCCCTCATATGTAAATCCTTCTAATGTACTATGTTTTGTAGATAGTTTATGTATTGTACATAATTCCTTGAAATCTCGTAGGGCCTTGAACAATAGCCTCGTAAACAATCCTCACCATCTCCTACAAATCTAATCAGATCATGAAGATTATGAAAAGGGGGATACCTTCTAGTTTGTGGATTGATTGGATAAACTTCAGAATCCATCCACTTCAAGAGGATGAAGAGCCCTTCAGAATACTTTTCTTGTCGTTGCATACTCATGACTAACTACAATGTTGATATGGAACTTATCACAATGATTTTGGTTGTTTGAAATCTCAACGAGAGTATTTTGGTTAAGGTTCTCAATGGTCTATTACGAAAAGTGATCGACAAGTGTCTAAAATGACATGAAAGAGAGAAACAAGCCTGTTATGAAAAGTAGATTAAAAAAGTGCAAAACCTCATCAACACACATTATATAGATCCGTGAACAAGAGGAAAATTTAAATTCTGATCAACACCCGATGAGCATACACTTTGAGGCATAAGATATCACACAAACTTTTCATTATTATCACACGAGTTTCTCTCTCTTCAAAATTTGCATAAGATATGTCTTGAATGAACTTACACAGAAGTTCTTAAAGGATTTGACAACTATAATTTAGATTAAGCACAACTAATTGAAATCCTTTCATGTCCCTTTTTGGGTCGTTTTTTGCCCTAATGTAAATGAATACAAAGTCAAATTTAAACATAAAATTAAATATATAAAGTTATTAAATTGGATAGAAAATTTTCATTCTCTCTCTAGCTAAAGGTGCTCTTGAAGATCTACGCCATCCATAATTCATTAATAATTCATCACTAGCATGTAATGTAGTAAGAGCATTCACAACTATGTATCTTGATACATCTCTACTCATGTATGGTGATTCATGACTATTTTCACTCACCTCAAATGTGCAATTAGTCCTTGAACTATTATGTATCCCTCGACTACTATTTATTAAACCTTCTATATTTCCATGCATGTAAGGTCTTTCATTAATATATAATCTTTCATTTTTTGCATGTGAAATCCTTCTACTAGTAAGGGATGTTGTATTCAAGCATATTCCATAAGTACTCATGCTTCGAGCATAACATGCAAGTCGTTGCCAATCTCCCCATCCATATATAGGACCACAAAATGACATAAGACTGACTTTAGGGTCCAAAGACACATACAAATCCTCTACCAAAAAGAGACCATGATGAACATTAGTAATAGTGGATGGACCAATCATATAATGCTTACCCCAAAAGTTAAAAGCCTCTCCATCTAAAGAAGTTGTCCTCTATTCCATCCTCCATATCTTCTTCTATCATATGTTTGTACTAGAGAATGATCACAAGCTGGCAATGGATAATCTCTAGCCGTTTTAGCCTCTAAACCAAGAGGTAGAGGATTTCTAGAAACCTCTGCTTGTAATTGATCAACAACAAGTCCATGACATGTATGAGGTATATTAACATTATGAGTATGAGAATTATTATCATCATCATCATCATCGAGCAAGTATTCATGTATATCAACAGTAATTTGATCTTTTATATGGTTTTTAATTAAAATAATGACATTAATTTATAGAAAAAATACATACCCAAGCATTATCATGTTGACCAAGTGGTGGTGCATGCTCAAGAGTACCATAATTTGCCTCATTTTGAATACATTCCAATCATGTTCTTCGATATGTGCCATAGCAAGAGTTACACCAACATATAATATGCTCTTGATAGTAAAATTCATCATAATTCCTATCAGAAGACACATGTGAAGTTTTTGCATGGGTAGGAGGTGCTGGAGTCCTCTCTGATTTATCAGGATCTGATTATAACAAGAAAAAAAATATATCAGTAAAGTATATATCAAATATATTTAAAATTAAAAGTTTGATATACTTATAGTATATAGTCCTTGTACGATAAGGAGACGGCGGTGGAGTTTGGTTTGATTGATCAGAATCTACAAATAATGGTGTTAGATATTTAATAATCTCATTATTTACATACGTAAACATTCACATAAACATATTTACACGTACACACATATTCACATATACACATTTACACATACACACATATTCACATATACACAAATACACATTCTTGTAGGATAAATGCATGTATTTTGTATGAATGTGTGTATATGCATGCATTTGTATGTGTGTATGCATATATGTGAATATGTATATGTGCTTATGTTATATGTATGTATATGTGTATAAGTATGCATATATGTATGTGTATATGTTTGCATGTATTTGTATGTGGGTATGTGTATGTGTATGTGTGTGTATATATGTGTATGTATTTTGATTCTTTCTTCCTGTTTGAGATTAAAATAACAGAAGATATTGTATGATGGGAAAAAATAAGAGGCAACCTAACATACCACCTAAGACATGGCAGTTTTTTCATAGACAACTACTTCTTCAAGAGTCATTTCCTCAATACAAGGTGTAGAAATTAATAGTTTATATTTATAATTCTCATATATTTTTTTATATTTTTACATTTAATTTATATATTTTTTTCTTAAAATAAACAAGTTGCTGCAAAGAAGAGAGTTGAGTTGGGCCACACATCGCACTTAGGCCAAATGGGCCATCATGGTTTTGTAGCTGCATTTGTAAGTGTATGTGTTACTATAACTATACTTTTAATTTTTGTTAAAATGCAAGAAACTAATCTTTTCTATTTGTTTCAATGCAACAAAAGGATTATGGTTGATATACTATGAAACATGAGATTAAGTATGCTACACATTCTGGATATCAACGTTTGAGCGAGTATATGCGAGATCATCCGGATGCATTTATGAGTATTATTAAACTCTATATAATGATTTTATTTATATGGATGTTTTAATTATTTTATGTATTTATATTTGTTATATGTAATAGAGGAGTATTATGGAGAGGCAAATTTGGATGAGGTGGAGAGAAAGACACAAGAAGAATGATCTCAATCATCACTGGGTGCTCAGGCAGATACATCAGATCATGCAGATGATCGTGATGATGAGGATGAGGATGAGGATGATTGTGATGATGATGATGATGATTATTATTATTATTATTTGGATTCTTGATTATGAAATTGAATATGTATACACACACACACACACACACACACACACACACACACACACACATATATATATATATATATATATATATATATATATATATATATATATATATATATATATATATATAATCTATATATTTTTCATTTTAGTTATGTTTTGAATTGTGCGTATTGTATTAATTAATGAAAAGTCTTGTTCTATTGATTTTTATTATTGTTTATATAAGGCATATGTTTTATTACTTTAATTATATAATTCATTCATATTTATGTGTGCTTGTGTGTATATAAAATGTATATATGCACATGCAGGTATATATCTATATGTGTAAGTGTGTCTATATGCAATGTATATATATGTATCTATGTATAATTGTGCATGTATGTATATGCATATGTATATGTGTATATGCATGTATATGCATGTGCATGTATAAGTGTATATGCATATGTATGTGTATGTGCATGTGCATGTGTATGTGTGTATATGTATGTATGTATGTGCATGTATCTGTGTGTAATATGTGTGTGTACATATGTGCATATATATGTGTGTAATACGTGTGTGTATATGTATGTATGTACATATGTATATATGTATATGCATGTATGTGCATGTGCATGTGTATTGTATATGCATATGTATGTGTATGTGCATGTGCATGTGTATGTGTGTGTATATGTATGTATGTGCATGTGCATGTGTAAATGTATATGTGTATATATGCATATGTGCATGTTCATGTGTATGTGTGTGTATATGTATGTGCATGTATATGTGTAAGTGTATGTGTATATGTGTGTATGTGCATGTATATGTCTATATGTATGTATGTATGTATGTATGTATGTATGTATGTATGTGCATGTGTGTGTGTATGTGCATATGTGTGTGTACGTATGCACATATATGTTGGAGCAGGACAATCATTAATTGATGGTTACAATGAAGATTGAAGAGAGAAGATGAAGAAAAGAACAAAGAATGGAGCATGAAGGAAAGAGGAGAATCAGAGAATAGTGATTTGTGTAAACATGTACAATTAGCATGTAATTAGTTCACTTATACCTTTTTAATGGTGACAAATTTGTACATATATGCCTATATATACTAGTATAGAGTTGGGACACATATGAGAGAAGAGATATAGAACAAAGGTAGATGAGTAAGAAGAAGATATAGTGTGATGAATGTATGAGATTTATCAATCAAATGTTTCCATGTGAATAGAAGAAAACTTTTGACATTTGTGTCGTGATCTTTTCTCCATCCCTCCTTTTGTGTTTGATCATTTTAGAAATCTTTTGTAGATGTCTAACTCCATAGTTAATGCATCTATGGTCAATATCAGAGAGCCTTATTGTAATCAGGCTGAGAGAATTGTAAGTAGGAACATTTGTAGGTGAAGAAGTGATAAGTGTCTTCTGAAACATGTGCAATTTTGATTATCAAAGAATTGATCAGATCTTAGTGCATAGTGTAAAGTTCTACACAAATGAGGAGTCAAATTCTAAGCTAGAAGGTAACCCATCTATGTCTAAAATCATTTCATTAAACTGGTTCTATTTTGTGAGAACGAACTATTTAAAGTTGCATATGTAAAAGTCACTTGTAGAAAGTACTTGTTTCATATAGAGCTTTACTTACTGAAGTGAATCTAAAGTTTTGTAACTTCTTTATAATCACAGTTGTGTGTATTTTCAATAAGTGAATCTTGATTCAAAATCATGAAATTTTGGTTAGAATCACGATTGTGTGATGTCTCTGTGAGAATCATGTTTTTCATGATCTTGACTCAAAATCCTGAAATTCCTTTTTAGAATCGTGATTTTTTGTTTTTGTTAACTTCAACAAGAGCATGATTTCTATACAATACCATGCAATCAAACATGTAACCAAAATTTCATCATTTTTTCATTTTAATCCCATTTTGGAAAATTGCAATTCTATTTAACACTTGATTTTTTCATAATCTTTTGTGAAAAATATCAAAGCTTTTATCTATTTATTATTAAGAGTACTAACTTACTTGTGATCAGTTCTTTTTTCCAAAAAAAAAAAAATGTTTTGGTGAGGATCACAATTGTTTTTCTTCTCTTCTCTCTCTTTCTTTCTCACTCTCAACAAATGATCAAAATTTTTCTAAGTCCTCTTTTTACACTTTTTGCTCAAAATCTTGATTTTCACTTCTTCTTCATAATCTTGCCAATTTCTTTATGGATTTCACCCTCTTTTCACTATTTCTCCTTACTACTCACTAATTTTTATTCTTTTCACAAATATTATATAGTTCTTACCCTTCTCTAAGAATCGCGATTTTCTGCAAAGAATCGTGTTTTCTTCGACATCCAAATATACATATTTTTCCCATTGTTCTAGTTCAATATATTTCCTTAAATGTTTATCATCACTTTCTTTGCCTTGGTTTTGTACTTTCTTAGTTTTTTTAAATTGATTTTTTGATCCCCAAATAATAAGTAAACAAATTATTTAGGGTTTCTTTGGATGTGCCTAAAACATGATGATAATGGCTGGGAATTGTGCAACTTGAACTTAAAGAAAAACATGCAACTCTTTAGTTTCTCATTCAAAATAAAGTGAATGAAGTAATCTTTAAACAAAAGACAACACACTCACCTTTACATCCTTGCACACATGATGATTCAAAATGAATTTTGAAAAAATGTTTGTTACCATCAACTTGGAGCATCCAACAAAGGTCCAAAGCTCCAATGATTGAAAGCTTTGCTTCTTTCCTTGGCAACAAAGCCAAACAATGTTTTTTGTCCTTTGGATTTGTCCTTTCCAATCATGATAGGAGCATAAAAGATTAGCAACTTAGACACCTTACATTTGACAATCCGCGTAGTATACTAAGACCACTTAGTATACTAAGACATGATAGTAGCATAAAAGATTAGCAGCTTAGACACCTTATGTTTGACAATCCACGTAGTATACTAAGACCACAGCCCTTTCGTGTTCAATGGTGTCCAAAATGTTTTGATATAAGTAGCTTGAGCAGAGAATTCATGGAAAGTTTAAGTGAAATGCTAGGGTTTCCTATATCATGAGTTAGAAATAAAATTTTGAAAAATGATTCTTGTGCATAATTCATGTCATTTTTTCATGTACATTCATAATATGAAGTCAAAGTTAATTTCAATACTTGCATCACCAAGAGAGACAATCGTGATTCTGACTAAAAGCACACAGTCAACTTCTTCATCAATGTTAATGAGAATGAAGATAGATCATGAGGAAAAGAACTTTTATTTTCATGAAATACTCTAAGAACAACTGGTTTACAAGTCAAATCCAAGGGAAACACTTGAAAAGTCATCAACAAATCACCATAGAAGTCAATTAATGAGATTTAGAGAAGACGATAAGAGCTCTCAAGTGCTCATTGTCTTGTCCATACAAAATCAATCATCCCCCAAAATAAATCACAAAGTGACTTATATACCTTTTCAAGTGTCCTATTTTCCACTTGAAAATTAAGTTTTCTAGACTTGTCTAGTTACTTTTATATACATTATAGAGCTCTAATCATTATAAAAAAATCACATAATTTAATCCTTCTAATGAAGAAGACTCTTCTTCATTTACACATCCATCCAATCGTTCTAAAATACATAAATCGAATTTTACAATTTATCATTTTTATTGAAAAGTGTCTTCTAATAGTCCTCTTAAACTTACAAGTATTATGGAGACCTTAAATTTGTATATATACAAGAGAAGGTACGAAAACGCTTAGAAAGTAGATTGAACCAAACACACAAAAAATGAAGAGTAAAACAATAGAAACCTAAAGCGGATATGTAGATCTATGATGCACCATTCAAGATCAAAATAAAATACCAGACAAAATAGCAAAGAAAATGTGTAGTTCTACACCCTAGGTTAATAGAGAAGTAGACCTACAACACATGTCAAAGACATCAAAGCATGAAAAGAAAAACAAAATATGGAGAGATAGAAAATATGAGATTTGAGAAGAGAAAGAGAGAAAACCTTTTAGGCATGCTTCCAAAGCAAAGTGTGTACTAAAAAATACCAAGAGGTCAGACATTTGAAGTTACGCTGAACAAATCTATAATTAAAGTGTTGAAAACGACTTTAAAAATGCATAAAACTTTCTAAACGTTAGCATCTCTGAAAAAGGGTTTGAATGCTATATTTTTTCACATTAACCATATTTTTACACTAGATTACCAAGCCAACATTTCTCTTGATGTGTCAAAATCTTATTGGAGAAACTTTGGATGTCTTTTAACTTTTCTGGCAATGTAGTGCCCCTTCGATACCTAATCCTTTTTTTTAATGATTGATACAAAAAGGATTTGAAGGTCATAGCATACTTAGATGCTTCTTGATAGAGCATCAAAGATGATAGAAGAAGCATGAGAGGTTATGTTACGAAGCAAAAATATTTCTTGATGGTCCAAGAAATCGCCATCAATTTCATATGCAAACATTTCTAGAAAGGCACTTCATTGTACCAACCATAAAATATTCAAGAGGTGAAATAACATGGAAAATCAAGGTTGATGATTAAGGAAGGGTATACGGAACTACTCCATAGCCTTAGAAAACATGAGAGCTCAATAAAATAAAAACTTTTTACCAATGAGTGTGAGGCTCAAAATTTATGATTTCAACCAAATAAAAAAATAACTAAGTACGAGTATGTAAGTCTAGCTGATTTGTAGAAAGGTCTTAAAATTGAGATCATTATTAATTATCATATTTGAAGGAGTCTAGAAGACATCAAATGATCCATGAAGACTCTTCGACTACATAGTTTTCTATTTTAATAAACCCCCTATTATTAAAATGAAACCTTGCTTCTTTATTATTGTAGTTTTTGCATAGGTCACTGCATAATGAGGGCGCCTACTCGCTTCCTATCTTTGAGCTGACTAGGATGTTACTCCTAAATCTATGGTTCATTAGGTTCCTCTATTATTCTTTGAAAAGGATGTTATTCCTAATCTAGGATTCATTAGTTTCCTTTATTATTCTTTATTCTTTGAGAAAAGTTGTGAGCATTATTTATCATAAATTTTACCATCCTATGAAACACTCAATCTCAATAATCTTTCATATGTTTAATAAGGGTAGCTAAGAACCAAACCTTTGGTCATTGCTTATAAGTTGAGTAACAATAGCTAGGAGCTCTATCTTGATGCACTAGTACCTTTATGTCACATTAACAATAGTGTTGTACCAAAACAAGACACTATAGTGTCCTTTTTTGCATATAGCAAGAAAATTCTAGCTTCATACTCAAATGCAAATTTGAAAAATTCTTCGTACCACTCAATATACCAAAGTTATGCATTCTAAAAAAAACAATCCAAAACAAAATGAAATTTTAAGGAGTGAAATATAAGTAAGAATGATGCCTAGAAGTGCACATTACTTTCTACTACCATTTTTAATCTTAAATAGACTATTTTTTTATACATCCTTGATGCTTAAAAGTCACTCATCGAAAGGGTTTTTTTGTACTAAAAATCTTCTTTCCATGCTGAAATTAATCTAATGCATGCATGTATTATGTACAATAACATGCAAGAAATCTATTCTACTTGTAGTTAATGCTATGGTATCCAATCCTTTGTGTTTTCACTATATAATCTATCCATTACTGTAATCCAAAAGATTAAAAAAGCACAATAATTGGATATTTAGGGATAGAGTTATGCTTATCCAAGTATAGACTAGCTTGCCAAAATAATGTGTAGATACTTAGGGTTATCTTTCTTATAACAAGAATCAAATGGGATTGAATTTCGAAATGCCACTTTGTACACCTCAACTAGAACCTTGTACCAACAAAAGAGAGTAAAATCAATAGATTGGAATAGTTGAGCAAGGAGAAAAGCAGTTTTTAAGACAATGAACTTCAACTTTTTTGAGGAAAATTTCCACCATTCTCCATATATCTTTGTAGAGATAATACTTAACCATTTTTTGAACTCGAACCAACACTATTTGAATTTGACCATTAAGCTTTGTATGAAGATAATGCACTTCGCAAGCTTTCAAAAGAACCAAAAAGCAAACACCAAATGGATATCTGGGAGAGAGTTATGACCATCTAAGTATAGAGTATATAAAACTATCGTGTAAAATCAATGTACATAGACATATGGTTATCTTTCCTAGAACTCGAATTAAATAGGATTGAATTTGGAAATGCCACTTTGTACACCTCACTTGGGCCCTTGTACCTACACAAAGAGAGTAAAATAATTATATTTCAACAATTAAGCAAGGAGAAAATCATTTTTTAATAAATGCATTTTTTCCACTATTCTTCGTGTATCTTTGCACATGTAGTGCTTCAATGCTTTATGAACTACAAACAACCTATTATGAATTTGACCATTAAACATTGTAGGATGATAGTGCAGTATGCAAGCTTTCTAAAGAACCAAAAAAACACACCAAATGGATTTTTCGGGAGAGTGATACGACCATCCAAGTACTGATTATGTAAACGATCTTACAAAAACAATGTGCACAGACATAGGGTTACCTTTTTTAGACATAGAATCAAATGGGATTGAATTCAAAATTTCCACTTTATACACATCACCTAGAACGTTGTACCTACCCAAAGAGAGCAATAACATTAGAATTGGACAATTGAGCAAGGAGAAAAGAATTTCTTAACATAATGCATTTCAACTTTTTTGAAGAAAACTTGCACCATTGTCCATGTATTTTTGCAAAGATAGTGCTTCACCATTTTATAAATTTGACCCAAATCATTTTGAATTTTACCACAAAAACGAAGATCCCAAATATCAAAGGAAACATTGACTATGAGGTCAACTTCAACAAGAAGTGGTGCTTATCTTGGATGTGGCTAGGGTGGGATATGAAGTTCATGGCTATCTGGCACCCTCTCATAGAAAACAAAAAGTATGTCCCTTTATGGCAAATTCTCGATTGGGGAATCTCGACAAACCTAAAGGCTAGCAAAATTTATGGGGTGTCTCCTTGGTGCAAGTGCTACTTCGATGTGGATCACATCTTCTTTACTTGTCCCAATTCTAAGAGGCTCAGGCAGATTGTCGGAAAGAAAATCAGACTTCAAAAGCATATCAGGTGGAAACAAGCTGTGCTGGGAGAAGTGATCAGTTGCTTGAGGACTCTCTCGAATGCCATCAAAAGGGAGATCTTCTCGAACATCAGGAGAGAAAGATGTGCTTACAACTTTGGTGACTTCCCCATTGACATACCTATAAAAAGAAACTATAAAAAGAAACATCAAAGCCCATTGACATACCTATAAAAAGAAACTTTGCCCACTCGGAATCTCCTTATAGCGCTTATCAATCAAAGGTTGTGTAGGATGATTGATGATAGCCTTGAACGCGGTCTTCAAGTGGTTTATTCTGGATGCCTAATGATAACCTTGAAAGTAGTCTTCAAGTGGTTTTATTCTGAATTTCTAATGATAGCCTTGAAAGTAGACTTCAAGTGCTTTATTCTTCAAGCTAATCGAGTCACTATCTAAGAGAGAATTCGTGTTGTCAGCAAAGATTCTCATTAACATCTAGTCCTCATCCTACAAAAGAACAAGACCTGTAGTTTGAACCATAAGAGCATACTAGTTGACCGAGCAACAAGGCCATGCATGGCTATGGCAAAAAGAAGCGAAGGGTAGCCTTGCCTAATCAAGTGCTTTAGTCTAATTGATTGAGAGAGTTTGGCTATTAACACTAACATGAGCAAACGAATTCTTCGTAGTAATCAAGATCATATTAATGAAATGAGGGCCATAGCCAAGCTGTTTTAGAGCTTCAAGGATGAAGTCCCACTCGAATCTCCCATAAGCTCTTTCAAAGCTGATTTTAAGGAAGGGGTCATCTGAAGAAAATTCCTTCTCAAAGCTCACACCTTCTCAAACATCAATATGTCCTCAAGGAAGGACCATCCATTAGTGAAAGCTTTATTTAATGTATTTCGCACAACTATGCACTTGTGTGAGTGAACGATCTACTATGAGGGCGTCAGACCTTCTGAGAATGCATTGGGTTGTTCATTCATTCTCCATCCACTCTCTCACACACATATATATATATATATATATATATATATATATATATATATATATATATATATATATATATATATATATATATATATATATATATATATATATATATATATGTGTATGTATGTTTGCATTTACAAACCATGTTGAATGCGGAGAACTCAACATACGCTTGCACACTGATAAGAATTTGGAATAAAATTCTTCCGTGTAGCTTTTTGTTCGAATCCTTATTTGAACCTCAATGACCTTCCATTAGTCCTGTGAGGGCCAAGGTGCTAGCATGAGACCTTGAGCCTATGCCATTCTCTTAGAGTAGCCCTATGAGAAGTGTGTGGAGTCTTAAAGAGTGTACTAGAAGAGACGTATTCTCCATTTTTTGTCTGCCTTTCCTTCTGCGTTAAAGAGAAGGCTGTAATTTCTTCAAGGACAAAAAGGTTGTACGACGTGGGCGTTTGGATGCAAGTCTCTTCTGTTCAGAGTTCAACTTACACAAGTCCTCATTCCTTGAAAGGCTCCTTAAAGGTCAAATCATGGAAATCGAATGCCATATGGAAATTGAATGCTACATGCAAAATATTCTCTTCACTATTGAAAGTAGTTCTTTGATTAACTCCAATCGTAGTACAATATGAAAGATGCAATATTCAGATACAACCCAAGAGAAAAGAGAACCTTTAACATCAGACAAAAACACGTTATGGGGTGTAACGTAGACCCATTTAGCTTCCCAAGAATCATAAATAATCACTCAAGTTCTTCGGATTATGATCCTCTACTCAATGGATCAAAACAAATGAGTAAAAGATTCAACATATGCTCAATAAAATGCACATTCCTCTTAACCTACTAGCAATTGATCAAATTCCTTTTGGGAGTATCTAACTCACTTAGGTAGCTAACAATCACAAGTTATTTCACTTGAAATGATCAAGTGTACTATGAAAATTAAGCTTAACAAGCTGAGTGATCATGCTCACGTTTTTCAGCTTTTGCAGTATGGAGACAAGTGAGCACAATTTTGAATATATCTCGAGGTTGAGTAACAATGAAACTTTGTAATAATTAAATAAATAGTATGCTGAATCTATACCACTTTAAATAACATCAAATGATCAAGTATGCACTGAGAACCAAGTTTGAGAAGGTCACTGTTCTAAGATGAACTTGACAGGGAAAAGAGAATGAGATATGATCAATATAAATATTAAATCACATAGAGCTACAAAGACATTGGCAATATATAATTGCAAAATGTGAGGATAGTGATGGAACTATAGAATGAGCTCGCTAAGAACTATAGATCCCTTTCAAATGATCTCCAAAATTGGGCTATATCTCACACAAGATTTTGATCTATTTTTATAGTTTGTAGTAGGAGCCGATTTTCGAATTCAAATTCAAGCTCTTTCCATAACATGAATCCTAAAATTTAGGACTTGATTTTTCATTAATCACCTAGCAAGTGATTCATGATTTGATTCCTCCTAACTCCACGTGAGAGTAATGCAACTAACGTATGCACTTTTACGAGGATAAAAATAAATGAATTCTACAAGGGAATAGTCATATGTAGTTTCAAATGATTATATAAAGTGAATACTAATTTGTTCAAGTATTTAGGCTTGGATGCATTTGCACCAACAACTCCCCCTCCAGCCTAGCATGATTGGTCTTCATTTCTCCTTGATTTCCTACAATCCAATCATCATCTTGAACCTATTCATCTTAGTTCCATCCAATGATTTGGTTAGCATATCTACACATTGTAAATCTATTGAAACATAGGATAATAGTATGTGCTTGCTAATCAACATTTCTTGCATATAATGATAGTGCACTTCAATGTGCTCAGTCCTTGCATGATACACTAGATTAGTTTTCAAATTAAGTGAGCTAGTGTTATCTCTAAAGACCACTGGAGTATAAGAATGTAATCCCAAATGTGTGTAAAGTAGCTTAATCCACATAGCCTCTTGCACTGCATTTGCTAAGCCTCTATATTCTGTTTCAGTTGATCACAATGCCACAATTGGTTGTTTCTTTGATGACCATGAAATTAGCTTTGAACCTACAAAAGATAAGTAGCCAAAGTGCTCCTCCTATCACCCTTTGAACCAGCCCAATCTGCATCAGGGTAGATTTTGATGTCCAAATCAGATGTGAATGGATAAAATAACCCTCATTTATGGTACCCTTTAGATATTTTAAGATCCTCTTGGTAGCTTCCATGTGAGGTTTTCTTGATGTATGCATAAATTGACTTAGTTTGCTTACTCCATAGCATATGTCCACTCTTGTTAGGGTTTCATAATTGAGACTCCCAACAAGCCTTTGATAACATGTAATTTTTTTGAAGTATTTCTCCCTCATGAAAACAAAGTTTGTGATTGAACTCCATGGGTGTACCTACAATTTTGCATTCTCCATCTTGAATTTAACAAGCACATAATGAATGTACTTCCTTTGTGTAACACACTTGAATCTGAATATACAAGTTCTAATCTAAGAAAGGATGTGAACAAACCAAGGTCACTAATTTTAAATAGGTGCACCTTAAAGTGATTAACGGCAACCTAATATGTGTTTGTTTTTAGTTGGAGTTTACGAATATTAATTGAATCATATAATTGAAAGCTTCTATGTATGAGACATTCTCAACTATCAGGCACGAAGCTGATGGGTATTTAATTTATTGAACTTGGAGGTTTCTTGGGCTGAATCTAAGTATAATATCTTTCATAAAATACTCCGTGAATCAGTTTCCATGGTTAAGTTGGCATGAAATTAGTACTACTGCAAACGTTTGTAGCCATGTTTCATAGTAGTTTCATATTAATATAATCGTATTATTGATTGCCTGTATGTATCCGCACACTCTAAAAGATCGGAACTAAAGTTGAGACTTATTTAAATTATCATAGTATTTAAATGTATGTCTATTTTCATTTGAATTGTATCTGAACATTGCATCTTTCATATTATACTACGATTGGAATTAATCAAAGAACTACGTGAGGGAGCTACTGTAGGAATCACTCGATATGACATTCGATTTCCCTGATCTGACATTTATGGAGCCTTTCAAGGAATGAGGACTTGTGTAAGTTGAACTCTGGACAGAAGAGACTTGCATCCAAACGCCCACGTCTTCTGTTTAAAGCAGAAGGAAAGGCGGAAAAAATACGTTCTGAGCCAGAGTTGACCACACAGAGTGTAACATCTCAAATCTGCCAGTCTCCATTCACTTCTCATAGGGATACTCTAAGAGGATGGCACAGCCTCAAGGTCTCATTCTAGCACCTTGACTAATGGAAGGTCATAGCACCTTGACCCTCACAAGCACTAGTCTTGAACTCACACTAATGGAAAAGCATTGAGGTTTAAATAAAGATTCTAACAAAAAGCGGCACAGAAAAATATTATTCCAAATTCTTATTATTACGCAAACGCATATTGAGTTTTCCTCATTGAACATGGTTTGTAATTGCAAACATACACCTATATATATATATATATATATATATATATATATATATATATATATATATATATATATATATATATATATATATATATATATATATATGATGGGGAATGAATGAACAACCCAATGCATTCTCAGAAGGTCTGATGCCCTCAAAGTTGATCATGAACCGTTTTCATAGTAAATCCATACTATATACCTTTATGAACTAGACACTCAAAGTTGTAAACTGAATCTAACAAAGACATTCGCTCGTAGAAATCAACCATCTAAAACAATTTAGAAGAAAGTTCCAAAGTAATACACACTAACCTATCAAAGGCAGACATGAAGGTTAATGTGCAATCATACGAGTTAAAGCATATAGTTACATAAAAACAAAGTCTGATTAATTATATGCTTTAATTTATTTGAGCGTTGCATTTTCAATTCACAAGATTCTTTTATGCTTGATCCTTTCATCCACTTACCTCTTTTCTCATCGGCTACTTGGTATTCACTGAGCTAGGGTGAATCTTGGCTGCACTAGGGGTTCTAAAACACTCTCTTGATCACAATATAACTTTACTCAAAGAAATCATCAACCATCAAAGAACAGGACATTCCACTTACAAAGTTCTCCTGAACCTAAGAAGCAACTATTTTGACTTTGCTTGAGAAGTCGAGGTGGTTGCCTAGTTCTTCCTTTGCTCTATGCAACACATAAGATTTCACACTTAATGTCCAAAAATTGATCCCAAAAATCTTGAAAATTTGTGCAAACACCCTAATTTTGTGTTTGGTCTGACAGTTGCGATGGTTAGACACAATCGCAATGGTGTGTCAACATCACGATGGTATGACACCCATGATGGTCAAGCCTTACGATGGTGAGTCATAGTCGCGACTGTCAAGTTAGGACGGTCACTCAAGATCACGACGATCAAATCACGATGGTCAACCCAGGATGATCAATGAGGATCGTGATGATCAGTTCACGATGGTCAAACAACGATGGTCAAGGTCACAATGGTCAGGCACAATCACGACGATCAAGCCACAATGGCCAATTAGAATCGTGATTGTCAAGCACCGTTGCGATGGTGAGAGGCGATCGCGACGGCATGAGCCAATTGCCATAACGGTGAGTGACAATTGTGGAATCCTACGCGTTAAAGCATATAATTACATAAAAGCAAAGTTTTAGTAATTTCGTGATGAAAAGATAAAGACACATAGGATTTTAAAAGCTAAATAGAGATTCCAGATGAACAGAATATTAAAAAAATGATTTCTTTTTTTTATTCGGCATACTACCTATTACGTAGGCAAACCTGTTCATATCGAGTTGGCTTACTTTTTTATTTTATTTAAACACGATTGACGCTTAAAACAACGCCATCAATCTAGAAAAAATAATAAATTTTTCGTATCCTTACTTAAGAAGGTTTCTTCCTCGTTCCAAGTAGAAGTGAACCTACAGACATAGCCATTTTTGAGGTTATCATATGTGATATCAAGGAATGTAAGGCAAAACGACTCTTGGAATTTTCACCAAAAAGAAACAATATCCCAGACGGCAATGACAGATGCTTATAAATTATATACTTCAAATATTATAACAATACATAGGATGATAGATGCGAAAACATAGTTTAGTAAATAGGTGCACAATAACACTAGTGTTGTACGAAAAGAGGTCACCATATATTATTTTGTAACAAATCTGAAAAAAAAAATCATGTGTAGTAATCATATGAAAATTTGAAAAAGAAATCAAACACCATAAACATTTATACTTAGATATTCTAACATTATAAATAAATACATAATATTTTTTTGGTAAGTAAAAATGTAGAAATGGTCGACTATGTTAAAAAACGCTTGTTTATCTTCTAATGTTGATTTAAAGTCATAAAATCATCTAACAAGTTGGAAAAGTCATTTTTTTTAAAAGAAATCTATTACAATATAGGTTCTCGTTATATAGATAGGCAATACAACAATCTTTTTATATCATATTAATGCATTAAACAATAAGATGGCGTGCATTTATACTCCAAAAGTCATCATATAGCATCATAAAAGTATGTTAGATGTCTTTGAATAAATAATTAATGTAGTTATCTCAATCTATCATTGAACAATCATATTGCATCTTTATCCTAAAACATTAACTTTGGTGAAGGATATTATACGACATATGAAATCAACTTTGGTGAATGACATAAGATATATACAAAATCATTCAAAATAATTTGATAAATCTCATAAATTTAAAAAATCATCATACAAACTTCAATCGTGTAGCATTTGCAATCTTCATTTATCAAATGACCCTTTTCAGCACAGAAAAATACTAGATTTTTTTTGCATAAAGAAACGACATAACAATTTGACTCATATTCAGAAATTATAACTATTAATCTCATCAAGACTTTTTCTATGCGAGGCATGAAGGTGAGGGGTATTTAAATATGCATATCTTCCACAGAGCTTAGCCCCTATGAGCATTACAAGGCGAAGCAGAGCAACCTATTGCATTTTCTAGTGATGCTTGATTTCAAGTTGTTATTGTATTTAGATTGCAGAAGTATTCCGAATGTTTTCTGTTTGCGGCGTATTGCATAGAAAATCCTGTTCATATAGATTTCGTTTACCTTTTTATATTTGTATAGAATCGATTGAAATGTGATTTGATCTTTTCTGTTTGCACGAGAATTTCAAAGTCGATTAAAACTACGTCATCTTGTTCAATCTACAAAAAGTAATACATTTTTCGTATCCTTGTATAACAAGGTTTGTTCCTCGTTTCACGTAGAAATGTATTTAGAGAGATAGCCAACTTTTTTCCCAAAAAGGAAGTCGGCCGTGGACTAGTGCCCTTCCGACCCCCCCAAATCTCACAAAGCACGGTAGAACTTGTGGATGTAGAGCATGTTACAAAAAAGAAGGTTAATAACCCTCTCATCCCCATCATGTGGGGCTGACTTGCGTCTAAAGGTTGGATACCTCTTTGAATGTTATTACCACATTTAATTTTCAACAGAATATAGTATGGAAGGCGCTATATTCAGAGGCAACCCAAGAAACCTCCAAGTTTAATGATTTCCGATCTTTAGGAATGTGATGGCACATATAAACAATCAGCTATATGATTAGATTGACATAGAATTCGTACGAAACATCGTTGCAAACGTTTACAATAGTGCTTATATTCATATTGAACTGACTATGAAAACTGATTAAGCGTAGATACAACGCAAGAAACCTACAAGTTATATAATCTGAATACTGATCATCTTCATTCATAATATGTGCTGATACATACAAAGTTAGCTTAATTTGATATAGAATTAGTACGAAACACGGCTGTAAACATGTACAATGGCTCTATATTCATATTGAAATAACTATGAAAACTGATAAAGCGTGTAGATACAACCCAAGAAACCTACAAGCAAAATAATATAAATAGTGCTCCTCTTAATTCCTGATATTTAAGAATGTGCTGACACATAAAAACAATAAATTATATGGTTAGATTAATATTGGTAGATAGTGACTAGTAAACTCCACATATTAGGCTGCCGTTAATCACATTGCTATCGTTTATATATAAATTTTTAAAAAGTAAGACAATGTACATGAAGAGGTTTTTCCATGTAGTAGGTGGTATGCCGCAAAAAAGACAACATTTGTAATATTCCCTGTACTGTACATACTTTTTCAAAGGCGGCTAATAAAACAACAAATTTCCATACTATACAGAAGAAACGTTGTCTATAAGACCATTGTTGTGTGCCTTCACAATTCTCTACGGAATCGTTTTATACAAAATTACAAACCACCTAAGAACCGAGTTAATAACATGGAATGAGCATACCTTATTAGAAACGGGTAATATTTACAATAATAGAATCTTAATAAAAGTTATATACAACTCCAAGTTTATAGCTCGGAATTATCTTCATTAATACGAACAATCTGGCTATCTAGAATCTCTGTTTAGTGGCAAACGAAGAGGAAGTTAAGGGTTCCCGAAACTCAAAGATCAACTTTGATGGGTTCACAAAATTCGGAAGAAGAAGGAAAATAAGTCCTAAAGCGAATGTTGACAGGAACCATATTTCATATCCCCCCCCAAAACAGCTTGTATTGCAATCTTGAAAAGGGGATAATGAGCTTGATTACCCAGATAGGTACCAGTTTGAGGTGGACACGAAGTGACAAAGCCCTAGAGATCCTTCACAACAAAGAAACGGATTAGGAGGGCTACGCTACAAGCAAAGAAGAGGGCTTTACCACTAGAAACGAGGACAATATGGATAGTGAAAGCTCCATCATTGGACCGACTATTCCAGATAAGGTTTCTGATGAGAGGCATCCCACAAGGGAAAACAACCTATTGAGGTACCGTGCAAAAGCCAACACAAGAACAAATTCCTTTGTCGGGCCCCCCTCTAGCAAAAAAGAGAAATGAATCCAAGAGCAGAAACCATACGGCCCACTCCCACAAACACGGTATCTCAAGGCAATGATGATTATCTCGTTAAATGCTAGGGGGCTGAATGACCCCTCAAGAGTAGTTATCATTCGCCAATGGCTTCGCAACATGAACCTAAGTTCTGATTTTATTTGTATCGTGGAGAAGCTCGCACAAGAAAAAATTCCTCTGTCGAAACAAATTCCTATTGAGGTACCGTGGAAAAGCCCGCACAAGAACAAATTCCTTTGTCGGGACCCCCCTCTGGCAAAAAAGAAAAATGAATCCAAGAGGAGAAAGCATACGGCTCCCTCCCACAAAGAGGGCAACTCATGGCAATGATGATTATCTCGTTAAATGCTAGGGGCTGAATGACCCCTTAAGAGTAGTCATCATTGACCAATGGCTTTGCAACATTAACCTAAGTTCCGACTTTATCTATATCCAAGAGACTAAAATTGATGGAGTAGACCTTTAGAAATGTCTTTGACATGTCTCCCCGACCCATGTCTGGATTTTGACATCGCACCCTTGGGGGTCCGGTGGGATGGTAATTGGGATAAATCAATTATGGTTTGAAAAGCTCGAGAACTCCATTGAAGATCAAAGCCATCGATGGATTGCTCTTTCCTTTGGTGCCACTTTTTGATTCACATTAGTTTCTATGTATGCCCCAAACGGGGAGTTGGGGAGACTAGACACCTGGACCTCCTTGGATTTGTGGCGACTTCAATATGGTGGAGGACCTTGTGTACATATGTGTAGAGGAGGTACTGGGGTATCCACTTTTATTGAAAGTAGAGAATAAAGATTAAACACATCCAATAATTCAACTACTCAAGGGGGGGTTCTCTTTAGGGAAGTATACCCTTTAACATTTCTGTGAGCAGGCAGGGGTAAATAATTTCACAGAGTCGTACATACTCTAGAAAACATCAACAACAAAATGACCAAAGAAGACTATCCACTTCTTGATTCAAATAAGATAATTACAAGATTGGTCAAACAGATACTCAAAAACTCATGCTCAGAGCTTCACGGCACTCTATGCAGAGAAACACAGATCAATACAAGTGGTGGAGAATTCTTCTAGAAAATAGGGCTTACAATATCATTGCCCTAAAAATTCTTGCCACTCTCTTACACTATGGTGCTGTGAGCCCTCCATTGGGAAACCCACGCTCTGTATCCACACTACAGAGTGGTTCCTACAGTAGGCTTGAGTCCCCAAAGTGCAAGAGAGGACTTCTGCAGGTACATACACGTCAATGTAACTCTAAAAAAAATTGTACCCAAATGAACACAAACCCATTGCTTTTATAGGCCCCAATAGGCCAAGAGGGCCTTGCCGAATCTTCACATCCACTGATCACATGCCGGTGGATTGCCCAAAATTGGGGGGTAGGTCAAATATTCCACTTGATTTGAATTGTATCCACAAAAATAGGTAGTCACCGTGAATGCTTGGCGGTAACATTTGTTTATCCACTTCTACTTTTAACAATTCCCTTTTACCTTTTCACTTGCCATCCAAGATTCTTATTTTGTGTTGTTTTGTTTCCTCACTGATTTAATCCCATGCAATTCAGATGAAGCCGAATGATATGGCCCTGCAACCACTCCTGATCATCCACTTCAGACCAATCCGATTGGAGGCATGCCATAATTTCAACTCGCCTTTTCATAGTTGATTCAGATGTTGATGTTGATGCCATCTCAGATGCAGCTGAAACAATATCACCTTGTAAAGATTGAGGAGTTGTCTCTACCATACGATTGAGCTTCAGACACCTTGATAGTGAATGTTGCAATGTCGCCAGTCCGCATTGCTTCCCATGAGTGTGTGTGGGTGTGTGTGTGTGTGTATGTGTGGGTGGGTATGTGAGAATGTGCATATGTGTGTGTGAGTGTGCGGGTAGGTGTGTGTGTATGTGTGGGGGTGTGTGGGTGTGTGTGTATGCGAGTAATAATGTGTCGGTGTGTGGGTGTGTGTGTATTGCATGTGTGTGTGTGTGGGGGTGTGTGCATGTGTGGGGGTGTGAGGGTGTATGTGAAGATGTGTGTGTGAAGGTGTGTGGGTGTATGTGAGGATGTGTTGTGTGTATGCATGTGTGTGGGAGTGAGCGAGGGTGGGGGGTGTGGAGGCAGCGGGTGAGGGGGTTATGCATGTGTGTGGGAGTGTGTGTGTGGGGGTGCGGGGAAGTAGCAGCGGGGTGCGAGAGGGGAAGGCCGCGGGGGAGGGAGAGGGGAAGGCCGTGGGGGAGGGAGAGGGGGAGGTTGTGGGGGAGGGAGAGGGGAAGGTTGCGGGGGAGGGGAAAGGAGAGGTGGTGGGGGAGGGGGAGGGAGAGGGGAAGGCTACGGGGGAGGGAGAGGGGAAGGCCGCGGGGGAGGGGGAGGGGGAGGTTGCGGGGGAGGGAGAGGGGAAGGTTGCGGGGGAGGGGGAGGGAGAGCTGGCGGGGGAGGGGGAGGGAGAGGTGGCGGGGGAGCGGGAGGGGGAGAGAGAGAGAGAGAGAGAGAGAGAGAGAGAGAGAGAGAGAGAGAGAGAGAGAGAGAGAGAGAGAGAGAGAGAGAGAGAGAGAGAGAGAGAGAGAGAGAGAGAGAGAGAGAGAGAGAAGAGAGAGAGAGAGAGAGAGAGAGAGAGAGAGAGAGAGAGAGAGAGAGAGAGAGAGAGAGAGAGAGAGAGAGAGAGAGAGAGAGAGAGAGAGAGAGAGAGAGAGAGAGAG
>CM035424.1:85417074-85434574 GCA_020310875.1 Ceratopteris richardii | reverse complement strand
CACTCATTTGTGAATTGGTCTAATCTTGGATTTTTCCAGGTCTAGCAAAGGCAATCAAGAGCATTCAAAGCAAGGCAGTGAAGGGCATACAGCTTGGGAAGCGCGGCTTCCTGGGCAACAGAGCAACCAAGGCAACTGACTCGAGGTTGGAAGATTACTCAACCCCCTCAGTCAATTCTTAGCTCAGGCTAAACGGTAGTTGTGGATTAACGACGATAGGAATGCCTCAAGTTCAAGATATTTAATTCTGTCAAGTATAAGACATAAAGTAAAGGTGTGTGACACGAAAACCTAAAGGAAAGAACGTAAGTCTGACGGAATGAGAACTAAAAAATATAACTGAAAGTCGAATTCCTGATGCATTCATTGAGACAAGACAAGAACTTAAAGACATTTAAAAGAAACAAGCTATTACTAACAAAGAATCATTGACGATCAGAAGAGTAGCAAAGGAAATTAATGAACCTTAGATTGGGCAAACATATAGGTAAGTCTGACAGACGAAGCCTTAGATCTTCGGAAGCAAGTGTAAGAACGACCGCACGATCGTGGGCTCAACAATTGAATAGCAATTATCCCTACGAATTGAGCTCGGAATCAAGTGAATCTGAAATGGCATTCAGCACAGAAAAACCAGAAGGAGGGTCGAATGTAGCATATCTAGAAAGACCTGAAGGACCCTATAGGACTCAATTAGAATTTCTTCGAACCAACCGATTAGGTGCTCGCATCTATGAGGATGGTTTGAGAAGACAAGTAGTGCAAATGCACAACCCCGAACAACCCATTGGATTGGAACATCATGTGGTGAAATTCGAGAGAGACGCGTACATAGATAAGGAAGGAACGATGTACATCTTAAGTACACAGCCAAACAATACCAATGAGTTTGGCGTAATTCAATTGGAAACGGAAGCAAAATCTCAAGGAAAAGAACCATTAGGGGAACCTAGAACACCTAGAGGAAAATCCGTACTGACCCGAGTACTAGTTCCAGAAAGGACCCCTCAGGATAACAGCAGCATAGAGCTCTTTGTAAATAAAGAAACTGATGAAGCCTTTTGGAGATACAGAACTGAACGACCTAGTGATATGGGCTCCATCATAGTCTACGAGTTCAAGGACCCGGATACACCTGGAAAGGTTGTATACCTGGATGAAACTTCAGAAAGAATATATATGGTGTCGGACCACACGAGAAACCTATACACATGGAGAGGTGACCTAGTATTCCCTCCATCTCAAACAAATGTAAATACGAACCAACAAGGGGCAGGAACATCCTGAGCCATGGTAATCAAAGAGAGAAAAATAAAGAAAAGCCGGATGTAAGCTTCAATCACCCCTTAGGAAGGGATAGAACAACCACAGACACTAATAGAGTGGATAGACAAGGAATGCCAGGTGGTAGAGATGATTTTCCTCTACCTAGACCACGTGATCACACAAGAACATTAAGACCCACTCAGTTAGTAAAATCCTTGAAAAATTACTTTGATGGGACTGGAGATCCCTATGACCATGTTGCGGAATTTAAGCAAGTGTTGAGAGCAGAGCAAGTTGAAGACATGTTCACGCAATATAATGCTTTTGGACTAACGTTAAAGAATACCGCTTTAACTTGGTTCCAACCATTGCAACAAAGGCAATTTAGAGATATCCATCACTTTTGAGAGTCATTCATCACGGAATTCTCTAAAAGTGGGATAAGGCATGACACGTCTTCGTTGATTCATAGTTTTAAACAGACTCCTCAGGAAACAGTTAGACTTGCAGGACGTAGGTTTAGACAATATGTTGAAAGATGTCCAATGGAAGAGTTACCCTCACAGGCTAAGCAAGTATCATTGTTTCTAGATGGCCTGTTGAGCTCTAAACTACGCTCCTATGTGTATTTGAAGGAACCCACGACGCTAGAGCAATGTGTGAGAATTTTCATAGACATTGAAGACAACTTAGGAGACGAGTTGGAACTCTCCAAAGTATACAAAGATTCAGATTGTTCCTCTCTAGCATCTACAAAATTGTCTAGCTCAATAGAAGTCCTAGCAGAGAAAGTGGCCCAGAAACTAGGAGTTTCTAGTAAACAGACGCCTAGGGTAACTACCAACGTACGTTGTTACACCTACGGTGGAAATCATATGGCAAATGCGTGTCCCAATGCACCACAACCGCAAGCCAACCCTAGTGGCCAGTACTGTACAATTGAGAGAGGATACACGAATCATACGGCTCAGGACTGCCCATACAACAAACAAGCAGTAAGACAAAACTACCTGCAAGCATACCAGCAGCCAGGTAGGTATCAAGGTCAATACAATGCTCAACCTCATTACTATAGGCCTCCTCAGAATTACCCTTATCAGGCTCAACAGAGACCTCAACCAGTCTTAGCTCAGTAGCCAGCCCCACCAGCTAATGTCATATCAGTGAAATATGCTGCAGCAGAAGAAAACCTGAATAGGGCTTTAGTTCCCGTTTCACCTCTAATCACAGAGAGTGACCCAAACTCAAACAGTTTTGATTCCACTCATGTAGATAGTCCACCTGCGTACTATACAGAGTCACCAGAACATGTGGAACCATATCATTATGATAGTCCACTAGTGGAACCTAATTGGGAGCCAGACTACGCTAATGTAATGTACACAAACCCAAACCCGCGGCCCCAATTAAGACAACAGAGACCACAGGGCCCTAGAGGACCATGCTTTAGGTGCCAAGGAGATCACTTCATAAAGGATTGTCCACATCCTCCTATAGCGGGACAATCACAGTATTACAACATACAAGGCTTTTGTGCCGATTGTGGCAAAGAGCACATAATCAAAGATTGTCCTAAGAACCTTGCGAACGCTTCAAACATGACACCAATCAACGTGATAGGTATTGTAAACAACGCGGATGGATCCAACCCTACATACGTGCCTATCCAAGCTATAACAAGAGCCCAGACGCTCTTGCAAAACCAATAGCTTAATCAAGAGAAAGTAGCCAGAACTAGTGAAGTTGGAGAATCCAGTAGTAAGAAGACAAACTCTTGGAAAAGCTCAAGAGAAAGAATAAAGAGAAAATGGAGTAAAAGAATAACAGAATTGGAAGGAAGTCTCAAGGAATCTAGAGCCAAAATCCAAGAATTGACTTCACAAGATTTGAACCAAGAGAACCTAGTGGAAAAATCAGGATCAGTTTTAGCGGAACCCATACCAGAAAACCTAGACATGATGTTTCGCACATATCAAGCTACGATAAACGAAGGACCCCAAGTAACAGAAATGAGCAAGAACTACCCTCGAGCCGACTTAGAAATTGAAAGGACCAAACTTTGTATGAAGATGGTAGAGCTAGCACAGGCTTTGTTTGAAGCCTCTAGATATCTAAATTGGAATAACATGGCCAAACCAGAATTGCACTTTCAAGGACTAATGGAGAGGCTAGAACACTTGATAGATAGCAAAGAGAAAAAGAGTGAGCATAAGAACCCCATTGACCCAGAGACACAGGAAAGGAATGCACCATCCCTGTCTCAAGTACCCGATACAGAAAGTCAAGACAACCTGTCTTCCATACATAGGTACTCACATGAATTTCTGAGAGAAATTCAGGAAGAGAAATGGAGAAAAGAACTAGGAACCCATCCTCCTATTCAAGAAATAGACGACTTGAAAGAGCAATTCCCCCAAGACATTCCCTTTATCTACGATGATGTAGAGGAAGAACAACTCAGTGAACACAGGTTTTGAATCTAATTCTTTGCAAGAGTTACCTCAGTTCACAGGTCCTTGGGAAGCTAAGTCTATTAGTATGAGAGCACCCACGATAATGGTGAGGAATGAAGAATCAGTGATCCCTAGAAACACGGAAGTGATCAAGAATACTAAAGTTCAATGTAATTTCACTCTAGAGGAGTTGTTAAAGGTCAAACCAGAATTGTGGAAACATGTAGCAAATCAAGTCCCTGAGCTTGCTACTACTCCCTCACAAATAGGATCATAAACGAAGGTACCAGAAATACCCCTAGAAAAGATCCGAGATGTAAGCGAAGGAGAGGAAGGTAACACGTATCTTCCAATAACCCATCAGGAGCCATTTTAGATTCAGGAGCCGGAGTAGCCATTTTAGATTCAGGAGCCGGAGGAGCCATCGCTACCACCTCTTTATGGAAACGTTGGGGTAAGCCAGCATTAAGACCAACCAGGATGAAACTGCAAATGGCTGACGGACATATAGAAAAACCATTAGGCTTATTAGAAGGCATATCTCTCACCACCTGTGGTGTAGAGTTTGAGCATACTTTTGCCATTTGTGATTTCGCGAAAAATCATGCTTACGAGAGATTTTAGGACGACCATTCATGCATCAGTTGCAAACTGTACAAGATTGGGGAACTAATTCTTTGTACTTGCAACATTTAGGAGTGACTACTAAAGTCAATCTTAAAGACTATTTGCATAGAGATGTACCCCCGTTACAATGGAATCCCATCCATAAAACTCAAGTAGAAACAGAATTTGTGCACTCATTAGAGTTAGACCCCTCATGGTTGCACGAGGACACTCATTTATGGATGAGTAAGGTAGCAAAACAAGAGGAAGAACGATTAGAAGCCATGACCTTAGGTGCATAACAATACCCACGAACTCTTCAAGACCCAGCTTATGCACCTGTAGTGTTTCCAGACGAAGAATTCGAACCCCATGGTTGGGCAGAAATCCTAGCAACCATGGACGTAGCCATCAATGAAGAACAATGGACACCCCACTGTGACGAAGATGGCTATGATATTTCAGTGTTCACGATATAGCCAATCATGTGTGATTCGATTATAGAAGAATGTGAACCTAGCAGTGAACCTAACATGGATGCATTTGAGGACGCGAACGATTTTGATTTAGAGTCAATTATTATGGACTCTCCATTTGCATCAGAAGAAGAATATTTCTACAAAGTAGAGACTCACCCTCAGAGGCACGAAGAACCTATGAATGAGGTGAGGTTAGCCACAGAAGTGACTACCAAGAGTGAAGGAAAGAAAAGAAAGAAGAAAGAAACCATGTGAGAAAAAGAAGAATCCTTGTTTGAAGTTCCCGAGAACTTCAAGAAGTATGAAATAGAAGATAGACGAATCATGGTACGAATGCCTAACAGAAAAGCTAATGATGGAGAAGTATATGATAATCGAGAGAAAACCAAAAAAATAATAGTTGCCATAGAAGGAGAAGAAGAAAAATGTACCTACATAGGGCATGATTTGACGACTGAAGAAGAAGAAGAATTAATAGCCCTATTGCGCGAATATAGAGACGTGTTCGCATGGAGTTACAAAGACCTAAAAGGAGTAGACCCAGACATATGTTCTCATACAATCCCTATGACTCCAAATGCAAAACCTACAAAACAAAAACCATACACGTACAATGATAACTACGTTGCGAAGATTAAAGAAGAAATAGATCGGTTGATAGAAGTAGGATTTATTTACAAAATTGAGCATACCGAATGGGTATCCCCCATTGTGGTTGTGCCCAAGAAACACGGAAAATTGCGTGTGTGTATTAACCTTAAAAAAGTTAATGCCGCCACGATTAGAGATAGCTATCCTCTTCCTATCACGGAACACCTATTGGAAAGAGTTGCAGGCAAGGAAGTTTACAGCTTTCTTGATGGATTTTCAGGCTATAATCAAGTGGCCATTGCTCCAGAAGATCAACACAAGAGGGCTTTTGCCACAGAATGGGGCATATTTGCATTTCGTGTGATGCCATTTGGCTTAACAAATGCACCCGCCACTTTCCAGCGACTCATGTGTCATGTGTTTAAGGAATTCTTACGCAAGAATTTAGAAGTTTATGTCGATGACCTATGTGCTCATTCAAATGTAAGGCAGACACATATTCCAGAACTTAGACAAGTATTTGACAAATGTCGAGAATATCAGGTTTGTCTGAACCCAGAGAATTGCGTTTTCATGGTCAGACAAGGCAAAATTCTAGGACACATTGTGTCAAAGAATGGGATTTCTACAGACGAAGAAAAAGTAAAAGTGATTGCAGATCTACCTAGACCAACTAACGTAAAAGAGGTACAAGCATTTATGGGCCATTGCGGTTATTATAGGAGATTCATACACATGTATGCAATCATAGCCAAGCGTTTGTACTCTCTTTTAACCAAGTTTGAGTGGACAGATGAATGTGAAAATTCATTTAATGAACTCAAAAGACGTTTGTGCTCAGCACCTATATTGACAACCCCGGATTGGAGTAAGCCATTCCATGTACATGTGGATGCTTCCAACTATGCCATAGGATGTGTGTTAGCACAACCCACGAAAGAAGGCAATATAGATCTCCCCATAGCTTACGCGAGCAGACAGTTGAACGCAGCAGAAAGAAATTATACCACTACGGAACGAGAAGGTTTAGGAATGATTTACGCAGTAAAGAAGTTTAGACATTACTTATTGGCAAATAAGTTCAAGTTCTTTACAGATCATCAAGCCCTATTATATTTGGTCAATAAGCCATGTAACACAGGACGATTGATACGATGGTTTCTATTGCTCATGGAGTATGACTTTGAAGTCGTAGTCAGGAAAGGAAAGACGCATCTAAGAGCTGACCACCTCTCGAGACTAACCTCAGGAGAAGCTCCTCAAGGGATAGCAGATGAATTACCAGACGCATATTTGTTTAACCTTGAGATAGCACCTGAATGGGCTAAACCGATAGTTCCTATTCTAACATATGGACCCAAGAATCCGAGGATAAAAATAAAGGAAGGAGAGATTACCAAGTCTCAAAGATATCAAATAATAGCGGGAAGCATATACAAACAGGATAATCAAAAGATTCTTGCTTGTTGTGTAGATGAATCAGAACATGCAAATTGGTTGCAATTAGCACACGTAGGTGCATTAATGCAACATCACTCAAAACATCGTACATTACAGACTCTGCATAGACTAGGAGTATATTGGCCTACGATGGAAGTAGATGTCTACAACCTATGTAAAGAATGCCATGTTTGTTGTGAAAGACCACCTGTAGAACATGCGACATTATATCACGTGTCTCTCACACGAGACTGGAGTGAACCTTTAGTGACATACTTGAGGACGAAAACATTCCCTCAAGGAATGACGTTAGCACGACAAAGAAGTCTAGAGCAGGAAGCTCAAGACTATTCACTTATTGGCGACAATCTATACAAAAGAGGACGAGATGGATACTTAAGACAGTGTGTTCATAAGAGCGATTATCTGCGCATACTAGAGACTGCACACCAAGGTGTTGCAGGAGGTCATTTTGGACCCGATAGGATAATCAAAGCCATCCTCTTTGCAGGATTGTGGTGGCCCACTCTTCACATGGATGCTCACACCTATGTAAAGAGATGTGATGTGTGCCAAAGAGCGCAATTTCCTACTCGCAGAGATGAAATGCCATTGAAACCCATGATGGGAGGACGTGCATTTTCTAAGTGGGGTATAGACTTTGTAGGATCCATTAACCCCCCTGCAAAAGGTACACACACGGAATACATTATTGTTGCAACTGATTATCTTACCAAATGGGTAGAGGCAAAAGCCACATAAAAGAATGATGCGCACACGACTGCAAAATTCTTATTTGAAAATGTCTTTACAAGATATGGTTTGCCTATTGAGTTAGTGAGCGATCGAGGAACTCACTTTCTAAACCAAGTCATTGAATATTTGTTACAGGATTTTATGGTGATTCACAAGAAATCCGAACCATATCATCCCCAGGCCAATGGTCAGGCTGAAAGCACTAACAAGATCCTATGTAACGTACTGACGAAACTCGTGAACAACAAACGTTTAGATTGGGACAAACAGTTACACCATGCTGTTTGGGCATATCGAGTGGCCTACAAGACCATACTCAATGCAACTCCCTTTCAAATGGTTTTTGGTCAGAATGCTGTGCTTCCTTTGGACTTCTTGATACCGACCCTTAAGGTTGCACAAGAACATCAGTGGACCGGCCATGAATTATCAGCAAGAATAATGGACTTGGAACGATTAGGAGAAACCAGGCTGAAAGCAGCAGCAGGAATATACGCAGCAAAGAAGCGACAGAAAGCATATTTTGATGCACATGTGAAAGATAAAGGCTTCAAAGAAGGAGATCTAGTCCTAGTATATACGCTGAAACAACACGCTTGGAAATTAGAAAAGCGAGGTTATGGACCTATGATCATTAACAGACTCTCAACAAGCGGAGCAGTACAATTAGCCACCTTAGAAGGAGACATAATGCCTAATTACATTAGTGGTTGTAGAGTCAAGTTATATCAAGAACCTCTTACTGAGGATATGCTTAGACGACTCACGTTGGCAAAGAAGCGTAAGGAGGAAGAGAATAGAATACGTGCTGAAGCTCAGGCAGAAGCCATAGAACGCATTAAACACATGAAGTTAAGAAGACAAGGACTAGGGAGAGAACATTATAACCATCTGGAAACAACACCCAGATATCCCATGGCCATGTGTGAAGTAAAGTCACGAGCTCATCCTAAGATAGTGGATCGGAGACCATTCATTACAGTCAGGCTAGAGCACGGCAACCATTGCCAAAAGCTCAGGGCTTTAATTGACTCAGGCGCTGCAACTAGTGCGATTAGATGGTCCCACTATAAGGATTCAGGAATAGAAATGCGGCCAGTTGAGGCATACCTCATAGGGCTAGGAGGCATGGAAATCCCTTGCATGGGCGAGGTGGACCTTCCTATCCTCATACAGGATGTGACCATGAAGGCAAAGCTACTAGTGTGCCATGATGAGGACCTGATAGAACCCCTAATCCTTGGCCAAGATTGGCTATACGATCACTCAGTGGACCTAAATCTTAGACAAGGCTCCTTGCAAATTGGAACCTTAGATCAGAAGCGAGTGATACCGCTTGACTTCCCTAACCACCCTCGGCCTGAGGAACTTGACCTACGACCCTATGAAACGCCTGCGACGGAGGACCGGAAGATCTTTGGTCAGATCCCTCGACTAAGCACGCTCACTCCAAAGTCAACCCATGAGAGCTTGCCGATGAATGGTTGCTGCCTAGAAGGTGGTCAAGAAATTTTCCCCCGGTCTCCTAGCAGTGGACAAATGGACACCATTAGTGGACAAATGGGGACCATTAGCGGACAAATGGGGACATTTGCAGGTCAGGTGGACTTCATCACCAGCCAGATGGGCACAATAGCCTGCAGTGCTCACCCTTCCACACTTACTGCAGACTGGCCTAGATTAAAGATACAAAAAGGAACACTTCCTAATGGGCAGGTCACGCAAGTGTTGGACCTCCCTTCTCTTCCAAAGTAGAGCGTCCACGCAACCTCTCAAAATCAACAACAACAGAGTCAACCACGACGAAGGAACCCAGACCGACGATCCTACTAGACAACACAAAGAAAGCAGGTGTATCGGCATCATAGGACCAGAGGCACGAAACAAGTATGGGTGCCAAAAGGACAGAAACCCTCGACACTTTGCAAAGAGGCAGACAAGGACAGAACACAGTTCCACAAGAATCAGAGACAGTATCCAAAGAGTTCTCAACAATCTTCTACGAATCAGAAACTTCGACAAATTTGGATCACCAAGAAGTACCTCACGAATAGACCCACACCCACTGAGATTTGGGTACCCAAACCATGTATTTTAGCTCAAACCTCAAGCCATGTATTATACACCCCGCATAAATCTTTTCACCCTTTGACCCCACCACATCCAATACCATCTTTTGCCCCTCAACAAAAACCTATCATCCGCTCCAAAACTCTTAGGAAATGGATACCGAAACGTATCCAGCCGACTTCCCCTAACCCATTGTCTGACACCACTCCCACCCCAACTAATTTCCATCCTTGTAATAAATTACTTACATTTGAACCTTGTATAAATTCACACACCATAACCCCACATCACTCATAATAAAACCTCATCAAGAAATGTATGCATAAGCTGACGCATATAGGTGTCTAGAGACCTGCACTAGATCTGCAAAAATCATTGTATTAATCACTTCACATCACTTGGCTACACGGGTTACACATCGGTTATGGAAAGGGATTGCGGTCTCACTTTAATGGGATCATAATTAATTTCCATGCTAATGTGTTAATCTTTTGTAGCAGATCCGCACGCACTTGCATCATACACCATGCAGGCTGAAGGACCATCCGAAGCTGGCCCCGTGGCACCGAGGGCAAATATCACAGAACTACTCGCAGAGCCCCATCCTACGGCTCAACCACCTGAGTTCCAGGGTCTCCCAGGACCCATGCCGATCGACGACCCTCCTCGAGGGTATACTGAGAAGATACATCGGAATTCTCACTGGTTTCAAGGCTTAGCAGGACCGTTAGCGGATGCAGAATTCATATTTGAAGCCAACTTGGCATTTGACTACCGTACATGGGCCAAGTATCAGTTCTTTTCATGAGAATTCGAAGGATTGCAGAATACAGAAGACCTCACGCATGTTTGGGCTAGAGCGGGTTTTACAGAATATTTTAGCGACCCTCTGCCTAAACCTAATTTTTATCGATGCTTTTACTTAGTCACCACCTTGACAGCTTCGGAGAACAAAGATCTACTCGGCACATTTGTCTTGCCATCCCTAGTGAATGACCCCCCATTCAGGAGGTCTTATTTGACTAAAGATTTGATTCGAGCGGCCATCAAGATCCATGGAACTCACACGCCTACTGAACGTGAAAGATTGATCCCAGAGCCCATGAAACATGGTGACGTGACAAAGTGGGAGGACATTTCAGCAATCACACCTGAGCTGTCAAAGCCATTACGAATATGTATGCAGCACTTTGCTTTTCCAGCTCAGCATAGATTCACAATGCCGCATAAAAGAATTTGGTTTGGCCTATATTTAGCATGTACTGGACCTCAAAAAGTAGACCTTGCTAGCTGGATAATTGATCAGCTGTATTTAGCCCAACACAGATGGGAAAGAAAGAAATTCATCAATGGATGGTGCGTGCTCACGCGAATTATTTATATGTGTTTAGCTTACGATTTACCCATAGAGCGTGCCATGACGAGTGAAGAGCTGAAAGCCTTCAAAGGAACCACAAAGAAGGCTCGAAAATCTAGCAAGAGCAGAGCAGGGAAGCGAATGAGAGGCACTATTCCGTGCTTACAGGTCCCAGAATCTCCATCACCTCAACCCTCACCTGAACGGTCTCCTACGGAAGCTACAGCCCCTGCTCAACCTATTCGCATAAGGTTATCACGACCTGTTACAGCAGAGACCACCACCACAGTCGCTCCTCAAGCACCTACCACAACCACTGGACCTACTACCACTGCCACAGCAACAGAAGCTCCCACCACTATTGGTGCGGATGCTTTTTCTTTTCCTATACCACACATGGAAGCATAACCCCTTAACACCACGTTTGATTTTGAGATGCATGATGCAATGTCTAGTGAGTTTCAGTTCTCAGAAGGGCAGATGTTTTCCCAAGAATATGAAAGACCCAGCTACCCGACCACACCCCGGGATTAACCAGAAGGACAAGTCGTCTCAAGCTCTGAAGAAGAAAGAACCGAGACGGATGACGAAGAAGGCGACGATGAAGCAAGTCAGGGCACACATGACTCCCAGGAGCATGAACAGACAGATGGCCAAGGAGACCATACAGACACACGTGGTGATACAAGTACACATGAAGAGGAAACATTTGAAGCTGCCGCTTATACATTAGCCATTAAGAAGCTGTATAGAACTATGGAAAAAGTTTGGGCATACAAGAAATTAACTGAAGAAGAGAGCCAGGTGCTAATCGAACAAGAACTCGTCTCTGGAGGATTTGAAGAAGTATATATCAGCGGTTTCAGAGAGCTTGTCAAGTCAGTCGGCCCTATCGAAGCCTTAAGATATCTGCAGAGGAAGCCTTTACCGCAGTTTGACCCTCGACGTGTACGACTACTATCCAAACCAGGTGAATATATACGAGTACCAACGGGTGCTCAGTCATCCCAACAAGTGCGAGAGGCACGCCTGATCCCTGAAGGCTCGGTGACCGAAGAAGCCATCCTTGTAGATTCCCCACCCCGTACGATTGTTGTACATACCACTACTGTAATCGGTGTACCTATAACCACGACTACCCCTCTTTCACCTTCGATCTCTCCCATCCATCCAGTCTCTCCTGTCCACCCACCCTCACCCCGACCATCAACATCTTTCGACAGCGCCATAGCCGAAGCCTTTGTAGCCTCCATTTCCATCCCCATGCCCACGCCCACTCAATCGGGTTTCCCCCTTCAGCCACCCACCTTTCCATCTACTCCCTTTCTACATCCATCCTTTCCATCCTTCCCCACACCTCCAAGAAACCCATTTCCTTTCCTACCTCCACTAACCTTCTCCCCAGTTTCACCTACTATACCCACTGCCATTCCTCTATTCCCTTTCTACCAAAGCCTAAGAGAAAACCCCCCTGTAAACTACTCATCAACGTTTGTAAATCCAGTATTTACACCATCACAAGCACCCACGATAACACCATTATTCACTGTCACCGCACTTGACACATCCAGCGACATGGACATTTCACCGCCCACAGCACCACCACTTCCATCATTCACTTCACCAGAATATTTAGGCACATCACAATTTTCCACTATCACCGCAGCATCCACTATCCCTCCCCCATTCCCCATTCCCATTGCATCTACAACTACTACATTCTCATTAGGATCATCTGTAATATTATCAACTATTGTAGATACCGCTTTCCGACAAATGTTCGCCTGCATGACCCAAGTCCAAGAGGAGTTTACATCGCTAGGAAATAACTACCAGACGCTGCAAAACACGACAAATCAGTTACAGTCGCAGCTAAACTCTCTCTCGATTGAAAATGCCTTTGTTAACAGTCGACACCAGGAATTAAGAGAGGCGTATCATGAGCTAGAATTAGAAAGCGAAGCAAAGACCAAGGAAGCTACTGCCGATCTTGACAACTTGCTTTGAGCCCAGACCATTCGCAACGCAATGCTAACGAGGAATATGGGCTTACTACGAAGACATCTTGCTGCAGCAAAGGAGGAAAACCAACGACTACAGGAGCAAAATAGAGAAAACTTAGAAGCAGCGCTCGACCACCCAGACCAACCCTTAAGCCCTAGCAGCTTCACAACAATTCCCTCCGAATCCATGAAGATGCTGCTAGAAGACCATGTCAGATTGCTTGATGAATACGATCGAATGAACGAAGAATATCAGAAGTTGAAAGAAGATCAGAAGCTACTCCTACTTAGAGCACCTGCAACAGAAGGCCCACCAATCTCACAAGGATTACCGGCACCTGCGGACCCCTCTCTTGACATTCTAGAGGAACTCAATGCATTAAGGGCCCAGGTAACAAATCTGGAATCACGAATTGCAGTTTATGAAGCACCACCACGGCCAGACTCCCCACCAGAGCTACCAGCTAAAGAAGAAACTGTCAACATCCCGGTGGAGGAGACGTTTGAAGAGGCATACGAGCCAATACCCATCCCAGGCGGACGAGTTACGGCCGAAGGCCAGATGACCTATGAACTTCCAACCCCCGCGTGAATGAAAACGATTGAGGAACTCGAAAGGACACATTCAGCCAGAGTCAAGGCACAGTTACATGCTATGGCAATGATAGAGGAACGAATTTTACAATCCCCATTCTTTGCTCATTTGGCTCCGCGATGATACATATCTAGGCATGAGCTCCAATATAAACCATATTTCATGTTAATGGCAGAATACCAGTTATCCATAGAGAAAGAGACGGGTAAGAAACCGACACATGCGACTCAATTCGAGGAGAACGACCTGCCACGAGATGTGCAGCAAGGAGCGATCTATCAACCAGAGTGGCACAAAGATCTACTACAAAAGTATCCAGAAATGATGAGCACATGGGTCAAAGCTCCTCTACATTTGAAGTATAACCCACGCTGGGGACCAGTACCACACCGCCGCTCTTGGACAACCTTCGCTATTAAGGTACAAAATAATCGGCAGTGCCAGGATTGGTTGAATTACCCCTACTTCAAGCCGCCCACCGAGTTACCCATTGTAGGCTATATGATGGCTACAATCCGCCACTGGCTCCCTAGATTAAAGCATATGGACGATATCGCGGCGCATATGACTGTCAAAATCTTTGACATGATGCAAATGGTTTTCAAAGTCTTCTGACGTGTCAAAGCACCTCATGTAAACACCTGGGGATTTGAGCATGGCAATTTTGATCTAGTATATGATATGAGCACCACGCCATCGCTCCGGGTGTGTTATGCCTGGCACTGCAGAATAAAGTACCTACCGGCGTGCTACAAGCAGACATTCGAAGAGATGTTCACCACCGGCTTTTGGGAATAGCATTCCGAGGTATTCATAAGCAGGCCCACACATTTATTGCATTTATTTGCCTGTGAACGAATGGTTTATTCCACACACTATCAACTCCCGCCACCAGAAGAACCGCAACCAATCGACTGGGAGAAACTCGAGGCCGATCTGGCCTGAGGCATTCGTATTACTGAGCACACCCTTGCTCAAGACCTCCTACAAAACTATATCCGACAGACCTCACAACAAGGTTCTGTCAGGGACGACAGAAGCGAGAGGGAGGGGGGTGTTGGCAGCAGTCAGAGGCACAGACGACGTGGAAGTATGTAAAGACGGAGCAGGGAGCCAGTCGGATCAATTTTCCAAACAAATATGTTTTTTATTACCTCTTCAAACCTTCAACAATGATTTTTATCACTAATTGTAACATATGTAACATAGAAAACCCCATTTTGTAACCCATAGCTCCATTTTGTGCAGGCCGAGGAGTCCTCGAGCTTGAGGAGCTTAGGTAGAACGCGCGTACCAATTTTTGTTATTTTTAGACACCGTTTACCCTTCCAAATAGCCTCTAGGACTTATTTTTTAACTATGCCGGTCACTAGATGTGAAACCGGTCAAAACTAGTCTAGAAACTATAAAAAGAGCTAGAGAGCTCATTTTTGAGGTTAGCTTGTTTGAGTAGAGAAGAGCTTAGAGCTAGTTTGAGCTTGTAATAGTGTTCTTGAGCAATAGAGTGATTTCTCACCTTCCATTGTGTCTTGCTTGTCTCTTCATTGTGTGTGTGTATGTGTGTGTGCATCTTTGTGCTTCTCACCTTCACTCTCACTTCATCTCACATTCACGATCTTTATATCACTCCTATCTCTTTCGCGGATTGACAATTAAGGAGGTGAAGCTTCTTAACGTGGTACTTCCATTGTGCTAGAGCAACAAAGAGAGAGAGAGAGAGAGAGAGAGAGAGAGAGAGAGAGAGAGAGAGAGAGAGAGAGAGAGAGAGAGAGAGAGAGAGAGAGAGAGAGAGAGAGAGAGAGAGAGAGAGAGAGAGAGAGAGAGAGAGAGAGAGAGAGAGAGAAGAGAGAGAGAGAGAGAGGGGGAGAGAGAGAAGAGAGAGAGAGAGAGAGAGAGAGAGAGAGAGAGAGAGAGAGAGAGAGAGAGAGAGAGAGAGAGAGAGAGAGAGAGAGAGAGAGAGAGAGAGAGAGAGAGAGAGAGAGAGAGAGAGAGAGAGAGAGAGAGAGAGAGAGAGAGAGAGAGGGAGAGAGGGAGAGAGAGAGAGAGAGACAGAGAGACAGAGAGAG
This sequence comes from Ceratopteris richardii, assembly GCA_020310875.1. Lineage (NCBI taxonomy): Eukaryota > Viridiplantae > Streptophyta > Polypodiopsida > Polypodiales > Pteridaceae > Ceratopteris > Ceratopteris richardii. The sequence continues at coordinate 85,418,892 of CM035424.1, read as the reverse complement.
AGAGAGAGAAAGAAAGGCCGAAAGAGAGAGGGAAAGACGGAGAGAGATCAACGACAGATCCAAGCTCGAAAAAACGAATCCGATTGCCAAAAAGCAATTAAACCCAAGCGGTTTCTGGATGAGCCCACCTGCTAGTGTGTCCAAGAACCGAGCTCAGTAAGGTGACAATCTCGATCGAGGGTTGGATGTGAACCATGTCTGACTAGTGTAGAGCTGCCAGAGATCTTGGCTCAGCAGTGTTCTTCTTACTATGTGAAAGGAGGATGTGGGGTGAATCTGGGCCATACTGAAAGGTTGATAGTCTATCCATATCCAATCCATGACCATCAAACCATGCTCTAACTTAAGAATACCAAGTTTTCAGAGAGAGAGAGAAAGGAGGAGGGGTACTATAGACTCCCACATCAAGCTTTTGCATCGTCCCTGGTGCAATTTCTCTCTTATTGTACTCATTTCGATGAGATCTAGTTATACTGAAAAGAAACATGGTATGTACAAGGGATGAAGTGCTTCAATTTTGACTTAATTCAGATACTTCTTCACCCTGGAGATATTAACTAGGGGGATCCTTATACCCTGCAAATCCTCCAGATGCACTGCGCCATGAGGTAATACCTTGATCACCTTATAAGGTCCTGTTTGGTCAAGCCAACCGGCACAAGACCAGCCCTTGAGCTTATGGAGACTCAAATAGACCTTATAGGCATGCTATAAGTGCAAAGAAACATACTATGTACCTTGGAGCATCAAGGAGAATGGGTCGATACAAAACAGATAGGTTCGCGGGTCGACTAGCTCAAACAACTTACTATCTATGGAAGACACAATGAACTTCAAATGCCCATAGCGACCAGCATGATTACAATTAGAAAAAAATCCTTTTAAGGGAGTGATAAACATAGGGTTGAGTGTATGGAATGCACAAAAGTATAAGGAATAAGCAAAATATACTATAGGAATGAATGCGACATTCACCGGTGGTACTTCCTATTTTTCAGGAATACGCAAAGATTGACCCCGAGGCAGACAAACAAAGATTTCTCCAAATTTGCTAAACCAAATGCTTTGAAAATTTGCAGGCATAAACTAGACACTTATACCTTTCCAATGCGCCAACTTGCAGTCAATTTGAAGCTTTGGAGAGAGAGAAGCAGCCTCTGCACAATTACTGTTGATGAAGAAGATGATGCAGAAAATTGAAGGAGCAAGACAATGATGGTCACAAGTGTATGTATATTGCTTCCATGTATAATACAAGTGATTCCAAGTCTTTATATAGACTCTAGGAGTGTTCCACGACTTTTACAACTTGAATTTGAATTCAAATGAAGGTGGGAATGGTTGTTGGAGGGAATCAATTCACTTTCCTGCAATCTAGGAAAAGTGAAGATCTTGATTGATCTACTTTTAGGTGATTTGATTTCTTGATTGAATGCAACTTCAACCACCACAAATTCGTGGGATTTGGGCTCTATATTTCTACCTTTACATGTGTACAACTCAAGGCTTTTATAACGGTAAATGAGCCATCAAAAATTTCTCAAAGAAAATACAATAAATGAGCATATGAAAAAGAACTCTCCAACGGATACTCTTTCGACACGATAGCCTTTGATGTAGATCAAATCCACCTCAAGCATAGTGTAAGCTTGATGTTCCAACAAAAAGAAACAACAATCCATCGATGGCATTCATCTTCAATGGAGTTCTCAAGCTTTTCAAACCAAAATTGATTAATACCAATTACCGTTCGACCAGACCCCCACCTGCTGCGCCCTAGGCCCGCACTTGAAACTCTACGACAGTGGCTTCGCAACG
>CM035424.1:85372074-85412074 GCA_020310875.1 Ceratopteris richardii | reverse complement strand
AGTGGAAGATATTAAAAAAGAGTGGAGGAGATTGCCCACGCTTTTGTGGACGCTAGTAACATTTGTGGTCCTCGTTGATTCGAGCAGCTATATATATAGGCATAAGATTGGGAGTAGAGTCATCTCTCTAGCACATGTTCGTCATAATTCTTAGTTTCTTGCATTGGTATTAGAGCCTAGATAGGCTTTCATGGTGAACTCGCTAGGCTTATCATCTTCCTCAAGGATCCATGGTGACCTTGATGGCCTCATCACTCTCTTAAAAACCTCTGATGGAGAGCATAGATATTGATTCCTCTTGTCTAAAGAGATATCTATGTGAACTTGATTTCTTGCCTTTGAATCCCGGATGGATGCACACATCTATTGGTATTTTATGTTTTTTGTTCCCAAGGGGGTTTCAAAAAATTCATTGAACTCACTTCACCAGATCCTAGATGCAAGTTGTCCGGTTTTGAACTTGTGACCTTGTGCATGCAAGCTCAATGCTTCAACCACAAACTCAAAGTGCCATTGTTATGCCATTTTTGACAATTAATTATCCTGTTTGACAAACGACATCGAACTCAATAGGTTTTTTAGAGAATGTCAATAAGTCAATTCTTTATCTTTGCAACAATGAGAACATGACGGGAATTCGTTATCTTTGCAAAAATGAGAACAGGACTCGAACCCGCAACCTCAATCATGCTTAGCTTATCTTTTAGCCATGCAAGCAGCCCTCTAACCTGCACACTCATCAGGCCCAATCATTTAACACATATGCAACTGGTGTCAACAATACTTGTGAATGTGCATGTATTTATGTGTGTATGTGGATATGTATGTGTGCATATGTGTGTATGTGTGTGTATCTATGTGTATGTATATGTGTGTGTTTGTGTATGTGCCTTGATTTGAGTGTCGATTCACGTACGCTCCTTACTGCAAGAGTATCTTGGTGTTCACTTTGATGTCCCAAGATTGTCTCCAAAAGGGGGCAGCCAATGAATCCCTGTTTTGTCCTGTAGTGACTTTAGACTAAAACAAAACATTTAATTGGGGGGGCATACTTTCACTTCTGTGTATGCTACCGCTTCGCATACCTTCACATTTTGCCTTTTAATTCTTCACTTGTGCACATAAGAGAGGGTTCACTTGAACCTTCCAAAACACTTTAAAAACACTTTGAACCTTAGAAAAATTACAAAAATACCTCTCCAACCTGTAACCCACTTTCTGCAATTTTACCCTTTGTGGACAATTAATTGTGCACTACCTATGCACTTTGACACCCACACTTCGAACACTTGACTTCACCCATGTTGACTTTAACCTTGAACAATTTGACTTTGATAGATTTGACTTTGAACTTTTGACTTTGACTATAATTGACATTGACCAATATGACCCCTATGGGCTCAACAGTAGATTACTCTCTTCCTCGTCACAGCTCCAGATCCCCCTACCTCCTAATTTTAGCATTTAGTCACTTACCATAGTCCCTTTCTTTTCTTCTTTCATTTCCATATCTCTTCACCTCCCCTACCACTCCTTCCTTGTTTTTTTTCATTTAACACACTATAAAATCATTTCTTTCTTCTTCCTCTTCTCTACTATTTACCTTTCTTGCTCTTCACATTCTAATTTTAAGCCCCAATCTTTGTTAGAAATGTACAAGCTCAAATGTGTGTGAACCCAAGCTTAAGTGCCACATCATTTTACTCTTTGCTAAAGTCTACAACCACTTTTCCATGACTCTTTTAGCTCAAGATTCCATCTACCTTGATTGAGAAAAGTGGCGAATTTCGGAGGAATGATTTGAATTCAAGTTCTACACCAACTTTTAGAGCATTATACAAGCAATAACTTGGAAGAAAGTCATGGCCATCCTCAAGCTTGATTGTGCACTTTTAGGCTCTTATTGGGAGTTTATACTCCACATCTAAGCTAGCCCCATGCTTGCTGAAGTTTTTACTTTGGTTGAGATTTTGTATTGCATGTATCTCTTTGTGTAGTTGTTTGTTTCATGCGCAAGATAGCTTGTCTTAAATCTCTTGTTGTAAGCTTTCTTTTGAATATAATCTTAGTATCAACTATTAATAGAGTACACAAGTGTAAGCTATTTGTTTGGGTAGATTTTGTTCTATCTTGTGCAAGGGGGTCACATTCTCCCAATTCAATGATCTATGGCTTGTTGGATAGTTTAGAGAGTCTGATTTTACTCTACAAAATTTCATAAGTTCCCTCAGGTCCAAAGAGCAATTCAACTTTTGGTGGACTATGGTAGTGAATTTTTTGGACCTTAGAAGGACCTATCATTCTTCTGCTACAACTAGGAATGGATATACTCCATTAGTGGTATCAACGCTCATCATTGAGCATTGAGTACATCAAGAGGAGGCCTTCACTACAACAGATCGATGGTATACCGAGGTTTTTACCGAGGAAAATGAACGCGGCTTTATTTGCCGCGGCGCCGGTGTAAAGGTCGGTTTCCGCGTCGGTACCATAAGGTCGGTATAAACGTCGGTCTGGACGTCGGTATCACCGTCGGTATAACCGTCGGTATAACCGTCGGTATATGCATCGGTACAACCATCGGTATACGCGTCGGTAACTGGTTTCTGCTGTATCGCCTCCTGGGCGTACCGACGGTTATACCGATGACACTACTGGAAGTACCGTCGCTTATACCGACGATCAAACCTGCAAAATTTTTTTTGGGCAGAATGTTTTGTCTTTTGTTACAGCAACATTACCATGATGTTGCTGAACAAGAGACAATACACTCTGCCCAAAAAAAACCGAGTACATGTGATGTGTACTCTAATGACAACCGAAATATGATTTCATGAAACAAAGTATTATTGTACACAAAAGAGATCGATAATCAGAATGAACAATGAACCATGTAAAAAAAAAGTTATATATTTCATTACTGAAGCATGTACAAGAGTGTGGCAAACCACCGTCATATATGACGCTTTTACAAAATGTGGCAAAGCAATGTATTGCCATATGGAAATCAAATACAAAATATTGGTCTTCCACTGCCATACACATGCAAAGAACGTTCCATGTCAACAATCCTACAACAAAGAACATTAATGGAATGAGATAAATTCACATGAAAATTACAAACCCTAAAAACCAAGTTTATAAATTAATTACCTCATCGCAAATGCTCCCATGTAACTACCGCACCGCGCCTCTCCAAATCCTCCAATAGTGCAGTCAACCCATGACTATATCCATAAGACTCCTCCGATCATGTTGGAGGATGACCCATTGCCAACTCCTGAAACAAATATAAAAAGATTAGAGAAATATATATGAGAAATTTAACACAAATAAATTCAATAAATGAAATGGTACTTACAAACTCATGACGCATTGTGTCATATCCGCCGCTGCCCAAATGTGACGGTCCAATCGTGTCTAGACGTGTGGCTGCGGCATTTCGCTGCTGGCGATATCGATCAGGAGTCTGCTGCTGCTCATCACGAATCATGTCCCACTCCTCAGCATCTAACCACACAGGCTTTGATAAGCCTTCTTTGAATGCATCACGAGCCTCGGATCGTCGATGCGACATGACCTCACGTGCGGTATGCAGAATCCACTCTGAACTGACAATCGACTGTCCTTCGGCTGGTCGGAACTCCTGGTAAATCGTCTGTGTGATATAATTCTTCCGATCTTTATCCTGTTCACTCCATTTCCGCATGATGGAGTGTCCAAACTGGATGGAGCAAAGCTGTCGTATGCATGCACACATTGCTTTGCCAGCGGCATCCATCACCGGAGCTCCATCTCGGATACTATACACCTTGGAGTCATCATGGTCATGAGCACCCTAAGGTGTACGTTGTGTAAGCTGTGGTGTACTGCGTGGTGTACCTACATCTGAGGTACTCGTCCTAGGAGTAGAAGCGGGCGACACAACGTCCGTCGCAGTGCCTCCACAACAACCGCCTCCACTGCCTCCAGACCTACCTGTAGATCCACTCCTAGAACCTCCTGCTCCAGAGCGTGACCTCGATCTACGAGATGGGCCAGACCCTGTATCGCGCTGAGGTGTCGAACGCACATGTCTACTAGTAGATCCAGTAGGAGATGGCTGCAAAGATGGTCGTGGTGGAGTCGCAAAGCTAGGAGACATACCTCCTACGGGAGTAGCACCACCCTCAGGAGTGACACCGGCAGGAGTGACACTGGCGGGAGTGACACCGGCGGGAGTGAGGCCAGTGGGAGTGAGGCCGGCAGGAGTAAGGCCGCCAGGAGTGAGGCCGGGAGGAGTGCTACCACGAGCGATCCAAAACTGTGATGCAGCGGCCATATACGTAGGAGGAACCTGAGAGATGAACTCCAAAAACTGCTCCTCTGTCATGGACGCTGGAGTGACTGGAGGACTGTCGCCCATCGTGCTCTGTAATAAAAGAACTGAAATAATTAGCATGCGATAATAAAAATAATATAGGAAATAAACAAAAAAAAAAACCAAAAATTAGTACGTACAAGTATTTTATTCAAAAGTCCTCTATTCTAGCATCCTCTTGAAGATCCGATGCACCGAGAATATCTATCTCTAAATTGATGGCTTCTAAATCGCTTGCTATGCTGGTTTCCTCCTGATCATCGTCTACTGCGGAGTCTTCTCGAACAATGACCTCTTCTTCAATGACCTCTTCTTCTCGAACAATGACCTCTTCCTCCTCAACTATCGAATGAATCTCTGAGTTCACTAGAGATGGATTTTCTTCTACATCTGCATTTTCAAATATTTGTCTACTACGTGGAGCGACTTGTAAAACAAATAGCCAGTCCGGGTCTTTTGAATCTGGTATAAAAACAACTTGCTCACAGTGTTCGGGAAGTACAAATGTATCCCTTTCATCTGTCCATAATTTTGTGGAGTCGACCTGAAGCAAACCGCTTTTATCTCGTCTCACTGTTGCGTTTCTTCCAGAGGTGACTACTTTGAACCATTTCACGTCAAAGACAAAGTAATCAAACTTTCTGAAAGATAGTTTCAAGATGTCTTGAATCACACCACAATAATCTAACTCGCCTTCTAGAGCATTATCATCTCTTGCACTCGCTCTACTTTTTTGCAAAAAATTCACCATCACTCCACTATCAAAAGTAGACCGATTTTGATCGATTCGTGCGATTCGAAAGTGTCGTCCATGAGACCAAAGTGCACCGTACTTGATATACTCCCAATCACATCCTTTTGCGAGTTCTTCTTCTTCTTCAGAGATATCTTCACCCGCTACCTTTGCTTCTGAAACCGCTGCATCTAGCCATCTGCTCGTTGGAAAAGGTGGGAGAGGTCGAAGATTTTCTGGAAGAGGTAGAAATCGAGTGGAACGATTTCTTCGAAACTGAGCTCTTTCCTTTGTGTTAGTTTCCTTGGAAAGTTCATACCTTTCTAACCACTTTTGCATAGGCTTAGAGTTAACTATGCAAAACTTCATTGCCTTCTCTCTGAAAGCTGCATCCATTTTTCTTTGCAATCCTTTACCTTGTGGTTCATCGCCTACGAGATGAACATCTTCATCATCGCTCCATAAACGAGGCATTTCGGGATCCGATATACGTAGAAACTCAGTAATGAATACAAGAGATTCTTGTACAAGCCATCCCTCTACCATGCTACCCTCTGGACGTGCTCTCTGTCGAACAAACCCTTTTAATGTCTTCATAAAGCGCTCTAAGAAGAACGTCCATCGACTATGGACAGTTCCTGCTATTGCAACTTCATCTACTACATGAACCAGTAAATGAAGTTGAATAGTGAGAATACTTGTAGGAAAGTATTTCTCTACCATGCAAACAACCTCGATAGCATTGAGTTTCGCACTCTCTATGCTATCTCTATTTATCTCTTTGGAAGATATCCATCGTACTAAAGAACTAATTTTATAAATGGTTTTTCGTACATCCTCTGAAAGACAATCTTTTATGGCTACAGGGAGCACAAACTGTAAAAACTTGTGCCAATCATGAGACTTGAGTCCTGCAAGATCGTCGTTTCGTGTGAAAGCTGTATTTAGACATCTCATGCATCCAGTAGGTGTACGAAACTCTGAAATTATTTTCTTCACTTGTTGCTCTTCCGTCCTCCGAAGCACCCAAGGAGCTCTTGGTAACGATACTGCTCCGTTGGGCTTAGTAATTGCCCACAACTCTCGCATACGACCTCGCTCTTCTAGGTCGTCCCTTTGTGCTTTGCTTTCTTTCTTTCCAATTAGAGTTTTCCAAAGCATCTCTCCCACATTCTTGAAAATATGCATCGGGTCTACCAAATGATTGATCATCAATTCACTCCAATAAGGGAGTTCATGAAAAATGGACAACCGTTTCATGCCAGCAATTGGATTTTCTGAATCCCATAGTTGTTTCCAATCGCTAGCTTTCATTTGGTGTTGCGCTTGTCGACCAATTTGTCCTTCATGTAAAACATGCCCATCAGGCAAATATCTATGATGTCCTTCATAGACAGTTTTACGTAGTGCTTTGGAATAGCGTGCTTCGAGTCGTGGTCCGCATAAAGGACAAGCATGGTAACCCGAAATCGCTAAACCTGAACATTCACCATAACCAGGCCAATCATGCATTGTCCACATAAGTATGCCTCGCACTCGCACGTCTCGTCTTCTTATAGGTTGAGACATGTCACGCATAGTGATCCCATCCCATAAAATGCGCAGTTCTTCCACTAGTGGTGCAAGATATACATCCATATTTTTTACCTTATACTTACCTGGTACAATAAGAGATAATAATGAATGACCTTTCTTTGTGGCCAACCATGGTGGGATATTATAATTGACCAAACATACAGGCCATGTGCTCCATGAAGAACTGTGTAATCCAAATGGATTCACTCCATCCATAGCTAAGCCTAGACGTATGGATCGAGGCTCACTAGCAAACTCTGGCCACTTACTATCTATGTGCTTCCAAGCATCAGAGTCAGCTGGCACTCGCATTACATTATCTGTAGACCTGCTCTTTGTATGCCATGACATTAACTCAGCTATAGATTTGCATCTAAACATGTTCTTAATTCGTGGAATGATAGGAAAGTGGCGAAGAACCTTTGCGGGGATTGCTTCGCCTACAACATCTTCCCTAAATCTATTTGCTCCACACTTTGGACATACGTGGAGATGCTCATACTCATTCCGAAAGAGAATGCAATCATTCGGACAAGCATGAATTTTCGTATAATCCATTCCAATGGACTGTAAAAGTTTTTTCGCATCTCCACGTGTTGGAGGCATGTCATTGCCCTCAGGCAAAATTTGATCTTTAAGAAGCCTGCAATGAGCAATTAAAATCATATTAGTAAATGAAGTTATTGTGGTACAACAATGAAAGCCAATTTGTTCTCCACTTACCTGAACAATTCAGTGACACTACTATCTGACCATCCATAAATGGATTGCAGATTGAGCATCGCGAGTGAAGCACGTAGTACAGATATCGATGCTCCATTGTAAAGTGGTAAACATGCTAATCTTCGCATGCTTTCATATTCTTCATCAACTTCTAATCGTGGAATTTCTGTTGTGTCCATGAAACTCTCATCGACACCTTCTTCACCATCATGATCTTCTGGAAGCTCATAAAATGCTTCAAGCATCTCTTCCATATGTTCTAAGTTCAAGCTTGCTTCTGCTTCTAAGTTCTTTTTTGCTCTCTTTTGTCCACGAGATGTTACCGGTGCAATGTCGTTTGGATCCATCTCCTCACCTGCGGAACCATGCGAATGATAGCCTAGGTTTTCCAATCGACTCCTATCAAAGGATCCATGCTCTCTAACATGTGCAATACAAATCCGTCATTTCCGATAAATTTGATACTTGCACTGTGTGCAAGGACATGCCATTCTCTCTTCAGGATCCAAAGAAGCCATCTGCTACAATATGGACATTTTAGAACATTTGTTTTTTTATTAAACCTAAAAATCTAACTCTTAAAGACTTAAATAAAAAATACTAAACCTAAATACTTAAATACCTAAGAAAACTTAAAACCCTAATTTTAAAACCCTAATCTATATATCATATTTTATATGTATATATTTATTTATTTATTCAGATTTTTTTCCTCTAAACCTAAATTATGTATATTTCTATACACATGTGTATATACATGTATATATGTATATACACTAGTTCTGATTTAATTATTTATCTTTAATTTTATATATTTAATATGCATATTTAATTAAATTATTTTAAACACTAGTTCTTTTTATATTTATTTATGTATATAATTATCTTATTTTATATATATATTTATTCATATATTCAGATTTTTTTCCTTGCGTATTCCTATTTTTATATATTTAATTTTATATATTTAATTTTATATATTTAATTAAATTATTTAAAACACTAGTTCTTTTTATATTTATTTATGTATATAATTATCTTATTTTCTATATATATTTATTCATATATTCAGATTTTATTCCTTACGTATTCCTAATTTTATATATTTAATATAAATATTTAATTAAATTATTTAAAACACTAGTTCTTTTTATATTTATTTATGTATATAATTATCTTATTTTCTATATATATTTATTCATATATTCAGATTTTATTCCTTACGTATTCCTATTTTTATATATTTAATATAAATATTTAATTAAATTATTTAAAACACTAGTTCTTTTTATATTTATTTATGTATATAATTACTCTTATTTTCTATATATATTTATTCATATATTCAGATTTTATTCCCTTACGTAATTCTATTTTTATATATTCAATTTTATATATTTAATTATAAATATTTAAGTAATCCCTAATCTTAAAATTCTAGATCTGAAATATGTATCTACATGTATGTATGTATTATATGTATATGTGTGCTTGTGTATATATGTTATCTACATATTAAAATCCTAAAACCCTAATCAGAAAGACCTGGACTTAAATTTGAAATACTAAACCCTAAAACCCTAATCTTAAATATGTAGACCTAAAATATGTATATTTCTGTATACATGTGTATATACATGTATATATGTATTATATGTGTATGCGTATGTGTGCATATATGTTATGTAGGTGTTATAACCCTAAAACCCTAATCTTAAAGATTTAAATCTAAAATATGTATATTTTTGTATGCATGTGTATCTACATGTATGTATGTATTATATGTATATGTGTGCTTGTGTATATATGTTATCTACGTATTAAAATCCTAAAACCCTAATCAGAAAGACTTGGACTTAAATTTGAAATACTAAACCCTAAAACCCTAATCTTAAATATGTAGACCTAAAATATGTATATTTCTATATACATGTGTATATACATGTATATATGTATTATATGTGTATGCGTATGTGTGCATATATGTTATGTAGGTGTTATAACCCTAAAACCCTAATCTTAAAGATTTAAATCTAAAATATGTATATTTTTGTATGCATGTGTATCTAATTTTTTTTTATTCACATTCAGATTTATTTATATTTTTATTCATATATTCAGATTTATCCGTATCTAAAATATTTTTATTCATATATTCAGATTTTATTTCCTTACGTAATCCTATTTTTATATATTTAATTTTATATATTTAATATGCATATTTAATTAAATTATTTTAAACACTAGTTCTTTTAATATTTATTTATGTATATAATTATCTTATTATATATATATATTTATTCATATATTCAGATTTTATTTCCTTACGTAATCCTATTATTATATATTTAATTAAAACCCTAATCCTAAAATTCTAGATCTGAAATACTAAACCCTAAAACCCTAATCTTAAATATGTAGACCTAAAACCCTAATCCTAAAAATTTAACCCTAAAACCCTAATCCTATTTAAAACCCTAAAACCCTAATCTTAAATATTTAACCCTAAAACCCTAATCCTATTTAAAACCCTAAAATTCTAATCTTAAATATTTATCCCTAAAACCCTAATTCTATTTAAAACCCTAAAACCCTAATCTTAAATATTTATCCCTAAAACCCTAATCCTATTTAAAACCCTAAAACCCTAAAACCCTAATCCTATTTAAAACCCTAAAACCCTAATCTTAAAAATTTTACCCTAAAACCCTAATCCTATTTAAAACCCTAAAACCCTAATCTTAAATATTTAACCCTAAAACCCTAATCCTATTTAAAACCCTAAAACCCTAATCTTAAATATTTAACCCTAAAACCCTAATCCTATTTTTATATATTTAATGTAAAACAGAAACTTCAAAATACAAATAGGATTATATGTGTGTACGTGTGTGTATGTATGCATGCTTGTATGTGTATGTGTGTGTATGTGTATGCATCATATAAATCTCTCTCTCCCTCTCTCTCTCTCTCACTCTCTATCAATATGTGTGTATGTATGCATGTGTGTATATATGTGTGTATGCATGCATGCCGGTATATGTGTGTGTATGTATGCATACATGTGTGTATATGTGTGTATATATGCGTGTGTGTATGTATGTGTGTGTATGTGTATGTATGCATATGTGTATATATGTGTGTGTATGTATGTGTGTATGCATGTGTGTATGCATGTGTGTGTATGTATGCATGTGTGTAAATTTATGTGTGTGTGTATGCATGCATATGTGTATATGTGTGTGTGTGTGTGTGTATGTAAGCATGCATGTGTGTATAGGTGTGTGTATGTAAGCATGCATGTGTGTACATGTATGTGTGTATGTATGCATGTGTAAATTAATGTGTATCTTCCTCTCTCTCTCTCTCTCTCCCCTTCTCTCTCTATCAATAGCGAATAAAAGAATCACTTACAAGTATGTCTCTCTAAAACCCTAATCCTATTTAAAACCCTAATCCTATTTAAAACCCTAATCCTATTTAAAACCCTAATCCTATCTCTCTCTCTCTCTCTCTCTCCCTCTCTCCCCTTCTCTCTCTATCAATAGCGAATAAAAGATTCACTTACAAGTATGTCTCTCTTTGAATCGTTGTCGTCAAAGCGTAATGTAGCTCGTCTCTCGTCCAATTCCAAACAATCCACGCCAACGAACTTCTGCAAAATCAACGAAAAGAGAAATTAGAAACCCTAAAGCATAGAGAAACACAAATTCTAATAGTACGCGCAGCACTTACCAAGATGCGAGAGCTAAGCCGAGAGAGAGAGAGTGTGTGTGTAGAGAGAGAGATCCGTGTGTGTGTGTGTGTGTGCACAAGACAATGCAGGTTCGCGCGTGCAAGTTCGACAGTAGAACGACAGTACTCAAACACGCGCAGAAATGTGAAGTTTTGCTCTCGGGTTCGCGGTATGTTTTAAAATTTCACGGTCGGTATAACCGTCGGTAATTTCCAGTAGATTACCGACGCTTATACCGACGCTTATACCGACGCCTATACCGACGTCTATACCGACACTTCCCGGGGCCACACCGACGGTCCGTTTAAAACGGTCATACCGACGGTCACTTGACCGTCAGTATCTCTTACTCCGGTTTTCCGAGGGCTATACCGACGCCGATTAGGACCGTCGGTATATGCAGCGTCGGTATGCCCCTCATATGTTGTAGTGCTTGAAGTTGTTTGAGAACCAAGAATTGAAGCAAAGACTAGGAAGAACTGAAGAATGATTGCAAGCAAGAGGGAGCTTCTATCATCATCGAAAGTTCACGACAAGTGGAGACTCTTGAGGGAAGGTAAAATATCATTCTTTCTCACATCTATCACAAAAAAAGGAGGGATTAGTATCCTTTTATGGTCTCATACACAATGGGAGACTATAATACTCCGATTAAAAAGCTTGAAAAGAGTAATTACCAACCTTGGAAAGTTAGAATTTCTAACTTCCTCATGGGAAAGGGTCTTTGGGGGTTGGTTAGTGGTACTGAGGTGAACCCATACATAGGTCCACATACACCTTCTGAGAATCAAAGGAGAGCCATTAGTGAATGGGAACTAAGGGATAGGAGTGTGATCTTCATTCTTTCTCGATAGATATGCAATTCCATGATAGGTCATATCCAAGACCTAGATACATATAAGAAGGTTTGGTAATGTTTAGAAAGGTTGTACTCTACCTCTACAAAGGCTAGAAAATATCAGCTAAAGGATGAACTCAACAACCTTAAGAAGTCATCAAATTAGAGCACTAATGACTTCATACTCAAAGTAAAAGAGATATTAGATGCACTTGGCTCAATAGGATGTGTTGTAGATGATGATGACCTAGTTACCCACACACTTAATAGGCTTAGAGAAGATGATAAATGGAAGGCATTCACAACCTCTGTGTATGTAAGGGATTCATTACTAGATTTTGAGCAGCTTACTTCTCTTATGGTGAATGAGAAGCTCAACCATAGAGGCAACAAGTCAAAGGGCAGCCAAGACCAACTCTTCTATGCTGGTATAGGAGGAAGAGGCAATGGCTATATAGGTGCTTCAAGAGGAAGAGGTATAAGCAACTACCAACAAGGCAGCCAAAGATATCAATGAAGTCAATAAACCGAAGATTAAGGTCAATCATCAAGAGGAAGAGGAGGAAGATATGGAGGTCCAGGCTACTCCAACTCAAATGGATGCTTCAATTGTGGGAAGTAAGGACACTATGTCAGAGATTGTTGGTAAAAGCAAGGTGGGAGCAATTACAAAAGGCAAGGTAACTATGCGAACTCCTCAACAAATTCAAAAAATGAGCATTTTTTAGCTATGAATCATAAAAGTGAAGTTCAACCATAGTGGTATATAGATAGTGGTTGTAGTAATCACATGATAGGTAAAGAGGAGTACTTCAGCAATCTTTAGGCACCCAAGCAAAGAGGCTCATGGCGATAGGACACAACACAGAGCATGAGATACAACAAATGGGAGATGTGAAGCTTGAAGGCAAACACAAAGCAAGAGGACTATCTGAGGTATTGCATGTTCCTACTATTACAAAGAACTTAATATCTATTGGACAGATGGTTGAAAATGGATACCAAGTCCAGTTCAACCATAAAGGATGCTTTATTGAAGACCCAAGGAATGGCTATGAGCTGATAGCCAAAGGAAAGAAGGAAGGAAGGATGTTCAATCTTGACATCAACAAAGGACAAAGCAATAAGGCAATGTTCATCACCTATGGAGACAAGAAAATTGGAGATTTGGATTTGTGGCATAAATGGTGTGGTTGTATCAACATTCAAAGGTTGAAAGACATGGAGAAGAGGCAATTGGTAAGAGGTTTACCACATTCTTCATTACAAATGTTGCATGAGATGTGTGAAGCTTGTCAACTAGGCAAGTCTACTAGGCAGCCCTTCAGGAAGAGTGGATATGTAGAACAGGGTGTGCTACACCTCATACACACAGATATGCGGAACCCAAAACAAAGAGACTTCTCTTGCAAGTAACAAGTAATTTGTAACCTTTATAAATCACTAATCACAAAAAGTATGGTTGTATTGTATAAAGCAAAATTTAGATGTGTTTGATGTGTCCAAAAGACTCAAGGCACAAGTTGAAAAGGAGATAGGTTGCTACATCAAAACCCTAAGATCAGATGGAGGGGGAGAATACTTCTCCCATGCCTTTTGTGATTTCTTGTAGGACCAAGGGATAAAGAGACAAATCACTTGTAGGTATACTGCCCAACAAAATGGGATGGCAAAGAGGAAGAATATGTATATTGCCCAACAAAATGGGATGGCAGAGAGGAAGAATAGGTATATCGGGTAGATGTTGTATATACTGTTGTGTACTTGATGAATAGGTGTTCCATATTAAGGGTACGTGACATGACACCTAAGGAGGCATGGAGTGGAAGAAAACCACACCTTTCACACATTAGAATCTTTGGTTGTGTATGCTACACACATGTGCCACAAGAGTTGAGAGGTAAGATGGATGCAAGGGCTAAAAAATGTATGTTTATTGGTTGTGCTATGGAGAAAAAAGGTTACAGCTGCTACAATGCTAATAAAAAAGAGTTAAAGGTATCTAGAGATATAGTGTTTAATGAACTCAAACCATGGTATGCATCCAAAGTTCCATTGCACGATAAAGATATTGAAGAGTCAGAGAGAAGATATGAAGCTAGGTTTCAAGATAGCTTGAAAATCAATGTTCCAAGAATACAAAGGAGTTTAATCATGGATTCAGCCCATCAATCAGTGAATAAAGGAAATGCAAGATTTGTAGAGTTTGATGAAGATGGACATGAAGTTGAAGACTTTGAAGAATCTATGTTAGAGGGGGGAGCTACATCAAACGCACAAATCAAGGCACCAAGGCAAAGAAGGTTCATTCCACCTAAAGGAGAAGAAAGGAGGTCAAGAAGGGTAAAACGTCCAATCTGAAGGCTTGTTTATGATAGTTATATTGCTAGGCATTATGCTTTCATGACTAAGGATATCAAAGATCATAAACCTTCTACTTATGAAGAGGCCAAAGACACAAAGGAGTGGTAAGAAGCTATGGAAGAAGAGTATAAAGTCCTCAAAGACAACAACACATGGAGTCTTGGAACAAGAAAAGAAGGGATGAAGTTAATTCTCAACAAATGGGTCTATAAAGTGAAGAGAGAATTTGATGGTTCAATTGCTAGGTACAAAGCAAGGCTTGTGGCAGAAGGATTTACTCAATCCTATGGGAATGACTATGAGGAAACATTCAGCACGGTTGCAAAGATGACCACAATTAGGGCAGTCATTGGGGTTGCCACATCTAAGAGGTGGCCAATATATCAGTTGGATGTAAAGAACGCTTTTCTTAATTGTGATTTGTAGGAGACAGTCTACGTGACTCAACCATTAGGATTTGAGAACTCTCACTCTATCACAATGGTGAGTACCAACGTGAGGAGATACACCTCATAAATGTCAATCCGTGGAGACGTGAGGACCGGTATGAAGACCGTGAGCAAGTGATGGCTCAAGTGCGTGAGTGAAAGCACACAAGCATGCACATACATACACACACACGCTCACAAAGTAAGAGCAATGAGTGGAACACTATTTCTGTAGGGATTTCTTCTGAAAATTTGACAGGTGCTTCTTGGAGCTCCCTACTTGCTCCTTCTTCTTGTGTGTCCACTTCCTTCATGCACTTCCATGCTTTGTCCTTGATCTTGAGCTTCAACACTCCCCCCCTCTTGAGTCTGACGTCCCTGATAGACCCTTGTTGTAGTGGTTGTTCCATGTAGTACGTTGAGAGGTAGTGTCCTTTACGTCCAACAGGGGCGATCCATCTTCCCAATGTAGCCTAGTCGTTTGTCTGGTTCTTCACTTTTCCACTGCTAGCTCTTGTAGTTTGTAGTCCCTTTGTATGTACTTCTGCCTTGTATTCCATCTTCATGGTGCATTTGTGAGCTGTCCAAAATGGCTAGTTGCTCAAAGGAGGTGGTCAATGGTGATTATGAGCAGCTCTCGATGGTGGATGGCTTCCTTGCTCTTGTAGTGGTCACCGTGATGTCCTCTGATTCTTCCAAAGATGGCTTTCATAGTTTTCATGCCAAGTACTTGTAACCCGACGATGGGTAAGTGCATTAGTGCATGGGTTGAACAAAATATGTGCCTTGTGCATGGCCTTGTAATGTGGCCCTACGTATGCATTCTTGGAAAATGCATGGCAAGAAGTATGGTGTAAGAGATTGGGTCTTGAGCTAAGTGCTCAAGGGTATGCTGACGAAGAGGTTTCCTAATCTATCATGGTTATAGTGTTGTTGAAGCATACACGTCTTACCATGGTGAAAGGTCCGTTGAACTTCATCTCTTCGTGTTGTAGTTCCATCATGGTGTTTGACCAGCGGCTTGTCCTTTTTGTTGATGGATGTCCTTGCTGAAAGTTCGCTGATGAGCATTTTCAAACACATAGTCCTCTTCTTTGTTTTTCTTTCTTTTTTTTTTTTTTTTGGAGCATACGATGGCATCAAACAAGAAGAAAGAGGTTAGTATCAATAAAATATTTTACATGTAAAATTGTGTCTCATGTGCCTGGGATTTCTCAATTGTGTCTATGCACAACCATGTAAGGTGGCCCTATATTGATGCATACTTTGGAAATGCATGACCTGAATGGTGCAAAAGACCGGGTTATGCCAAAGGCACATGGTTGCTGTTGGTCGAGGCTTTTGATGTTACTTGCATACTTGATGTATCCTTTGATTGGAGGTGTCGATTGGATCTCGAAATGATGTAATCCTCTTGATTGGAACCCATTTTAGAATAGGGTTTGGTCCTATAGAGATCACCTCAGGCCACTTCATCTTTGGATGCTTTCGAAACTTTGGTGTCCAGTGTGGTTGGCCCTTTGGTTCTGTGGATGTTGCTGGTGCTTTTGGCTTCCAAACCCATATCCTTGATGATTGCCTGCTTACTTTTGCAGAAGGGTTGAGTTGATCTTCTTTTGGTCTTTGTGCTCTGTTCTTACCCTTTTCTCTCCTTGGCTTCTTTGTGGAGACCTTTTGCATGGTGGGGAGCATAGGCCTTTGCATGTGTAAAAGCGCCTTGGGCACCCACATCTGTAATCGCCCTTGTTGAGCTGTAGTTAATTTCTTAGGCACCCAAATTTGTACCCGATTGTGGTCGGCCTTCATTGATAGCTTCGGTACCCAAATTTGTTGGATTCTTCGTGCTTGAGCATGTCGTAGGTGCTTGGTCCTTCTTTTGTCATGGTCGATCTGGTAGGGTGGGAATCTTTGGGGCAACATCGATGGTTGCTCTCCTTTCTTTACCCAGATCTGCTTCATGCTTGGAGCTACTTGGTTCTTGATTTCTCTTAGTCGATTTGGTATAGTGGTTGTCATGTACCGATCCACTTGCCTTTTCGGTTGATTGGTTGTGACGACATTAGTCTTCAGACTAGAGGAGTCAGCTTGCCTTTGAGTCTTTTCCTCCGTGATCGAGTCCTTCTGGGTCATAGAGCTTTTGACACACACAACATCTTGTTTATGAAGATTGGTCTTAGATGAACTGAGAGGATGTGTCGTGTTATGATCTGTGAGCATACAGTTCTCTAATTCTAATGTAATGCATTGTTCCTGTACCCAAACTTGAAGAAGTTGACTTCTTAAGTTCAAGTTGACTGCATGGTCATAAATCCAATCTTGACCCAAGACAAGTGGCTCTGTAAGGTCCGCATCGTGACACACTAACATCTTTACTTTTATTGGAACATCTTGAAGGTAGATGGGAAGTTCCACTTCGCCCAAGCAAGGGGTTTTTACACCTCCCAATCCTATGAGATATGCTTCTATGGGCTTGATGTCCAATTGCAGGTCTTGGCAGTATGAAAGTCTAACTGCACTAGTTGCTGCACCTGAGTCAACCAATGCTCTCACAGTCTTTACACTCTTTCCTTGCCCTATCTCTATAGTCACAAAGGGTCGTCGGTCGATGATTCGAGAAGTAGTTATGCCTGATTTTTGGCACATGTCCATGTGATATTTTGGAGCTTTTGTGTTGACATCTAGGCCTAGTCACCGTAACTTATTTCTTCTGATGTGCTCTCTAGCCTCTGCTTGTGCTTCTTCTCTAACCCTTAACTCCTCTTCTTTTCGCTTCTTAGCAGTGTTGAGTCTCATGAGCATTTCCTCTGTAAGAGGTTCTTGATATAACTTGACTCGACAACCACTTATATAGTTCGGTAAGATATCACCTTCTAAAGTGGCCAATTGAACTGCACCACTAGTGGAGAGTCTATTAATGATCATGGGTCCATATACTCATTTCTCCAATTTGCGGGCATGTTGCTTTAGCGTATAAACCAGCACGAGATCTCCTTCTTTCAACCCTTTGTCCTTCACATGGGCATCAAAGTATGCCTTTTGCCGTTTCTTTGCAGCATAGATGCCTGCTGCTGCTCGTAGCCTCGTCTCACCTAAATGTTCTAGATCAAAGATGCTAGAGGACAATTCATGTCCATTCCACTCATGCTCTTGTGCTACTCTTAAAGCTGGGATTAGGAAATCTAATGGTAGCACAGCATTCTGTCCGAAGACCATCTGAAATGGGGTGGCATTGAGTACCGTTTTGCAGGCAACTCGGTATGCCCAAACAGCATGATGAAGCTGTTTGTCCCAATCAGAGCATTTATTATTTACTAGTTTTGTCAACACATTACATAGGATCTTATTCGTGCTCTCGGCCTGTCCATTGGCTTGTGGGTGATAAGGGGCAGACTTTTTATGTATCACCATGAATTCTTGAAGGAGGTTTTCAATGACTTCATTCAAGAAGTGTGTGCCTCTATCACTAACCAACTCTATTGCCAGTCCATATCTCGTGAATACATTCTTGAATAAGAACTTAGCGGTCGTTTGAGCATCATTCTTTGTTGTGGCTTTTACTTCCACCCGCTTGGTAAGGTAATCTGTGGCTACAATAATATACTCTGCATGGGAGTTTCTAGCTGGGGGGTTAATGGGACCTACAAAGTCTATACCCCATTTCAAGAATGCGCGTCCTCCCATCATTGGCCTCAAGGGCATCTCATCTTTCCTTATCGGGTATTGTGCACGTTGGCATGTGTCACATTTCTTCACATAGGTATGTGCATCCATATGAAGAGTTGGCCACCAAAGTCCTGAGAATAGAATGGTCTTACTTACTCTATCAGGCCTCAAAGTGTCCGCCTGCAACCCCACTGTGTGCAGTTTCTAAGACCTTCAAATAATCTGATTCATGAACGCACAATCTTAGATAACCATCTTTTCCTCTTCGGTATAGGTTGTCTCCTACTAAGGCATATTCCTGAGCCTCTTGCTCCATGCTTCGTCTTCTTGCTAGACTAGCTTCGCTGGGTAGTGTTCCGGATCTCATAAATTCCACCAATGGCGCACTCCAATATGGAATTAATGACATGTGATAAAGAGTGGCATGCTCCACTGGAGGTCTCTTTTGGCATGTTGGACAATTCTTGATCCATTCCTGTATTTCTCTATCCATGCTAGGCCAATACACTCCTAAATGTTTTAGATTCTGCAATGTTCGTTGTTTAGAGTAGTGATTTCCTAGTAGTCCCTCATGGGCTTGTTGCAACCAACTAGTATGTTCGTCGTCCTCGACACAACAAGCTAACACTCCCTCTCTATCTTGTTTGTACATGCTCCCTGCCAATATTTGATATTTTTGTGATCTCACTACTTCTTCTTTGTTCGTTTTCACATTTTTATTTGCAGGGCCGAAGGTTAGGACTGGTACTAACTGATTTGCCCACTTAGGAACAACTTATAAATTGAACAAATAAGTGTCAGGCAGTTCATCTGACACTCCTTGCGGTGACTCTCCTGAAGTGATGCGAGATAGGTTATCCGCCCTGAGATGGGTTCTACCTTTCCTAACAACCACTTCAAAATCGTATTCCATTGGTAAGAGGAACCATCTTACTAAGCGTCCAGTATTGCAAGGTTTATTGACCAAATATAATAGAGCTTGATGATCAGTGAAAAACTTGAATTTGTTGGCCAATAGATAGTGTCTAAACTTCTTCATAGCATATACCATGCCTATACCTTCTCTTTCCGTTGTGGTATAATTTCGTTCAGCTGCATTTAATTGCCTACTAGCATATGCTATCGGCAAATCTAGGTTTCCTTCACCCGTGGGTTGTGCTAGCACACATCCGATGGCATGATTGGAGGCATCTACATGGACATGAAAGGGTTTGCTCCAATCCGGAGTGGTCAGTATCGGTGATGTGCACAAACGTCTTTTCAGCTCATTGAAGGAATTCTCACATTCCTTGTTCCACTCAAAATTTGTCAACAACCCATAAAGAGGTTTAGCAATGATGGCATACATGTGGATAAACCTACGGTAATATCCACAATGGCCCATAAAGGCTTGTACCTCTTTAACGTTCCTTCGCCTCGGCAGCTCGGCTATGGCTCTTACCTTGTCCTCATCTGTTGATATTCCATTTTTAGAGACAATGTGACCTAAGATTTTACCTTGTCTTACCATGAAGACACACTTCTCTGGGTTCAGACACACTCGATATTCCCTACACTTGTTGAAAATTTGCCTGAGATCAGGAATGTGGTATCCTCGTTGTTGGGAATGCGCACATAAATCATCCACATATACTTCTAAGCTCTTCCGCAAGAACTCCTTGAAGACATGACACATGAGTCTCTGGAATGTTGCAGGTGCATTGGTGAGCCCAAATGGCATCACACGAAATGCAAAGATTCCCCATTCAGTAGCAAAGGCTGTCTTGTGTTGATCTTTTGGGGCAATGGCTACTTGGTTGTAACCTGAAAATCCATCAAGGAAGCTATAAACTTCCTTACCTGCAACACGCTCCAATAAATGTTCAGTGATTGGAAGTGGATAACTGTCTCTGATGGTAGCAGCATTAACTTTTTTAAGGTTAATACACACTCGCAACTTGCCATTCTTCTTGGGCACCACTACAATGGGGGACACCCATTCAGTATGCTCAATCTCATAGATGAATCCAACTTCAATCAGCGTGTCAATTTCTTCTTTTATTTTAGCTGCATAAGTGTCATTATATGTGTAGGGCTTTTGTTTGGTGGGTTTGGCATCGGCAGTCATGGGGATCGTATGAGAGCAAATTCTTGGATCTACGCCCTTCAAATCTCTATAGTGCCATGCAAACACGTCCCTATATTCCCTTAGTAGAGCTACAAGCTCTACTTCTTCTTTTGCACTTAGGTCGTCTCCTATGTACATACATCGTTCTTCGTTCCCTTCAATGGTTACAACAATTTTTTTGGTCTTTTCTTTATTATCATATGATTCTCCTATGATGGCCTCTCTCTTAGGCATTCGTACCAAAATTTTTCGGTCTTCCACTTCATATTTCTTGAAATTTTCTAGTACTTCAAACCATGATTCCTCCTCTTCTTGTTTCACTGCTTTTCTTTTCTTTTTCTTTTGACTACCCTCACTTCCATCCTTTGAATTCACACTTTTAATACTTGTGAGAGGTTCTTCTTCTTTTTGGGTTAACACTCCTATGTCTTCTAAATAGTGCTCCTCTGAGTCAAAGTAAGTATTCATCACAATGGATTCTAGATCATCATCATTCTCATCTTCTTCTATGACCTCACTAGGATCACACTCTTCCAATAAGGGCTGACACATGAACACTGAAATATCGTAACCCTCCTCATCACAATGAGGTGTCCATTGTTCTTCATTGACTGCAATGTCCATGGTAGCTAAGATTTTTGCCCAACCATGAGGCTCAAATTCCTCATCTGGAAATATCATCGGTGTATAGGCTGCTGGGTCTTTGATTGGTCTATCTCCTGGGGGAGTTCCTTCTTCTCTTGCTTTTAGGCGCTTTTCCTCTTCCTCTGTGACCTTGCACATCCACAAGTGAGTATCTTCATGCAGCCAGGATGGATCAGGTGAACTTCCAGAATGCACGGAGATGGAATCTTCTTTCGCTTTGTGGATAGGGTTCCACTGTAGGGGTGGTACATCTCTGAAGGTGTAATCCTTCAAGTTGACCTTGGTAGTGACCCCTAGGTGTTGTAAGTACAAGGAGTTGGTTCCCCAATCCTGTACAATTTGCAATTTTCCTAGGAAGGGTCTTCCTAGGATCATCTCGTAGACATTATTTTTCTCAAAGTCACATATAGCAAATGTATGTTCAAACTCTACACCACAAGTGGTTAGATTTATCCCTTCGAGCAATCCTAGAGGTCTTTCAAAATGACCATCTGCCATTTGAAGCTTCATTCTCGTTGGTCTTAATGTGGGTTTGCCCCATCGCTTCCACAGGGAAGTGGTCCCAATAGCAATACCAGCACCTGAATCTACGATTGCTTTGGTTGTGTAACCTTGATAGGTGATTGGAAGATAGGTATTACCTTCTTCACCTTCGCTCATGTCTCCTATTTTATCAAGAGGTATCTCTATAACTTTTTGCTAATAACCTGCTTTTGGCATATTGGAATCAAGTTTTGGAACCTGATCCTTCACATGATTCCATAACTCAGGTTTTGCTTTCAACAACTCTTCCACAGTGAGATGACACTGAACCTTAGTATTCTTTACGACGTCAGTGTTTCTTGGAATCACTAAGTCTTCATTTCTTACCAATATTGTGGGAGCTCTGATCTGAAGAGATTCACATTCCCATGGGCCTGTGAAATGAGGCAACTCTTGTAAAGAATTAGATTCAAAATCTAACCTTTCATCTTGTTGTTGCTCTGCTTGGTCTCCGTAAATGGATGGAATGTCTTGGGGAAATTGATCATGAAGATCATCAATCTCACGAATAGGAGGGGAGTTACCCTTCTCCTTGGCCCATTTCTCTTCTTGTATTTCCCGCAAGAACTCTTGAGAATACTGTTGAATTGAAGGAGGTATTCCAACATCCGTGGAATTAGGAACATAAGCTCCCATTGGTGGTGAGCTTCCTCTCTCAATAACTAGTTGAGCCTGTGGAGGTAAAGAAACTTGTGGTTTGTTTACCAACTGCTCTAATCTTTCTAGTAAGCCCTGGAAATGCAAATCCGATTTGACAGAGTTTGTCTGATTGAACTTTTGACAAGTCTCGAGTGTAGCTTGAGCTTGTTCTACCATTTTCATGCACATTTTCATCCGTTCAATCTCTAAATCTGCTCTAGGGTAACTCTTGTCTAGGTTTGCTGCTGTTGGCCCTTCTTGAAGGCGAGCCTGGTAGGCCTTGAACATCATGTCCAAGCCTTCTGGGGTTGGATCTCCAAGAACAGACCCTGGTTGTGGGTTATTTACAGTGGGTGGTGGGGTGGGATGAGGTGGAGTGGATGGAGCTTCGGCATGCGAGGGGCTTTGAGATGCAATGTCCTCTATTTTTGTTTTGGCATCTTTTAGGATTTCTTCTATTTCAGATATCTTTTTGTTCCACTTGCGATTAGCCTTCTCTCGGGTATCCTTCCATGTTCTTGGTTTCCTCTTGCTAGACTCTCCTGAGTCACTTGGCTCTAGATGCTCAGTTGTTTTATCTTGTTTTAATGCTTGTGCCCTAGTAACTGCGTGTACAGGAGCCACATTACTACTACTTGAACTTGACTCGGCCACTAAGCCTACCACATTGATGGGTGTAACCTTGGGTGCACTAGCGGGGTTTCTGGGACACTCTCTCGGGAGATGTTCCTTGCCACATTCAAGACAAAAGCCTTGTATGGTGATGTTTTGTCCTTGTCCTAGAGTTGGTTGGTGGGGACATTCACGAATGAAATGGTCACCCTGACATCTAAAGCATGGTCCTCTAGGGGCTTGTGGTCTCACTTGTCTCGCTTGGGGCCTAGGGTTTGGATTAGTGTACATAACATTGGAGTAGTCTGACTCCCAATTTTGCTCCATCGGTGGTGTCTCATATTGATATGGAGAAGTCTCACTTTGCTCAGGTGACTCTATGTAATAAGCTTGCGAACTATCTTCATGGAAGTAGTCTGAACTATGAGCATGAGAGTCATTTTCTGGTATCAATGGGGTTAGTGGTACTAATGCTCTATTTGTGTTCTCCTCTGCCATCGTATACTTAACTGGGATCACATTGGCAGGAGCTGGTGGTTGGTTTCCTAGGACTGGTTGTGGCCTATGTGGTGCCTGATATTGTTGTTGTGGCCTATAATATGGCTGTTGGTATTGATTCTGATACCTACCCTGCTGGTAAGGTTGCTGATAATTTTGTCTAACAGCGTGTCTATTATAGGGACAATCTTGAGCCGTGTGGTTCGTGTATTTCCTATCAATGGTGCAATATGGAGCATTAGGCTTTCCTTGGGGTTGAGTCATCATCGGGCAAACATTAGCCATATGGTCTCCTCCACAGTTGTAACATCGTTTCAATGAGGTGACCCTTGGCATTTGTCTATTTTGAACTCCTAGCTTTTTGGCAACCTGCTCCGCTATCTCATCTATCTCATTGGAGGTTCTAGAGGTATGACTAGAAGAACTGTCTGAATCCTTATAGAGTTTGGATAGTCCTAACATTTCACCCAAATTGTCCTCCATGTCAATGCATATCCGCACACACTCTTCTATGGATCTAGGCTCTTTCAAGTACACATATGATCTCAACTTGGTGCTCAGCAAGCCATCTAAAAACAAGGCCACTTCTTTGGCTGGTGTGGGCACTTTCGGTACAGGGCAACTTTCCAGGTACTGTCTAAACCTTCTTCCTGCAAGTCGCATCGTTTCTTGGGGTGTCTGCTTGAAGCTGTGGATCAAGGATGATGTGTTATGCCTGATACCACTCTTGGAAAACTCTACAATAAATTCTTCTAGCAGTTGGCCTATCTCTCGGTAGTTACGACTATTCAAGGGTTGAAACCAAGCTAAGGCAGTACCCTTAAGAGTCAAACCAAATGCCTCAAACTGAGTGAACAAGTCCTCGACCTGTTCAGCTCTTAACACTTGTTTGAACTCCGCCACATGATCATAAGGATCTCCTGACCCATCATAATAGTTCTTCATTGTATTAACCGCTTGAGAGGGTCTAAGGGTTCTTGAGTGTTCTCGTGGTCTAGGCAATGGAAAATCATGCTCATCTCTTTGATGCCTAAGTACTCTATGTCTCTCCCTTTCAGCTCTTTCCATTCCATATCGTGGTCTGTCTCTGCCCACAGTGTCTGCAAAGCTTACCTCCGGTCTCTCTCTAGTTCTTTCCCTTTGGGTTTCGTGAGCCTTGGATGATCCGGCTCCTTGGAGGCCATGGGAAACATTAGATCTTGGTGGAGGGAAAATTGATTCACCTTGCCATGTGTAAGCATGTCTATCACGATCTGATACCAAGAATAACTTCTCCGATGTGTGATCTAGATAGACAACTTTCCCTAGTATTTTTGGATCCTTGAATTCATAGATGGTGACTACTGGGTTGGGATGATCTGGCCTAAATATCCAAAAGGCTTCCTCCGTTTCTCT
Organism: Ceratopteris richardii; assembly: GCA_020310875.1. Classification (NCBI taxonomy): domain Eukaryota; kingdom Viridiplantae; phylum Streptophyta; class Polypodiopsida; order Polypodiales; family Pteridaceae; genus Ceratopteris; species Ceratopteris richardii. The sequence continues at coordinate 85,387,215 of CM035424.1, read as the reverse complement.
ATTCAAGAATAGTTCTATGATTTTGTTATCTTGAGGAATCCATTCTGGAGTGAGTACTCTGGACAAGACTGACTTACCTCTAGGAGTCTTTGGTTCTCCCCCTAGGTTCCCTTGCTCTAGGTCTCCTATCTCATTCTCAGGAATAACATTTCCAAACTCATCCGTCCTATTTGGTAAGTTGGTAACCACATACATGGTTCCTTCCTTATCAATGTATGCACCCTCTTTGAACTTGACCACTGGGTGTTCAAGTCCAAAGGGTTGATCAGGGTTCTTGAGTTGGATCACTGATCGTCTTAGACCATCCTCATAGATGCCAGCACCTAATTGGTTGGTCTTGAAATACTCCAATTGGGTCTTATAGGTACCTTCTGGTGTCTGTAAATAAGCAGTGCCTGAGCTACGTGTGGGTCTTTCCATGCTAAAAGACATTTCTGAGTCACTAGTTTCTGAACTTCGTGTGTAAGGATAACCACTAAGTTGTTGTGCCCAAGACTTAGCTCTATGATTGACACTAGCCTCAGATGATCTAATGCTGAGTCTATCCTTGCCTATGTGTCTGCCAGATCTCAGATTCATAAGCCTTGGCTTCTAGTCCCAAAGTTCTCTTATATTGCTCAAAATCCTTTGGAACACCTTGGTTGTCCAGTTTTCCTAAGGGTCAACTTCAAAATACCCTATCTAACTTCCACGATACGATACTGGAAATGGTCACGATACGATACCTCTGAGTTACACGATACGATACCACCCTCACGATATGATACTAGAACAGCTCGCGATATGATACCTGGTTGGCCCACGATACGATACCAAAAATCAGACGATACGATACTGACTCTTTGCACGATACGATACAAGATACTAAGGAACCAGACGATACGATACCACTAGGTGGGCGATACGATACTTGATTAGTTGGCGATACGATACTAGTGATTAGGACAATACGATACCAGTCCAACCGCGATACGATACTGCTTGTGCCACGCGATACGATACTAGTATAGCCCACGATACGATACCAGTTTGCAAGCGATACGATACCGCATAGTAGACGATACGATACCTTCCAGGCGATACGATACCAACTTGGCTGACGATACGATACTGCAAGGTCAACGAGACGATACCAAGTGGACCACAATTACTATACCACCGGGGCGACCGCGATCGCGATACCAACACTTGACGATACGATACCAGAAATGGTATCGCGATACCTCAAGTGGGCATGCACGATACGATACCTCAACAAGTATCGCGATACACGGGAGTTCTGGTATCACGATACCAAAACTCAACCGGACACGATACTTGGAGATTTTGACACCCAAATTCAAAAATTATTTGCAGATTTGTGTACCTTGTGTCCTCCTTGTCACTTCTATCAGCCTGTAGGTGCCAAATCTATCTCCGAACTGACGATACCACCTGTGCGATACCAAACGTTGTTCCTCTCATGCCGCAATACCATCGCTCAGATTCTGGTGTTTTTGAGAGTTTTTTAGTGTTTTTCTTCAACATTTTTGGTTCTCAACTCCTCCTAAGCTTGTTTCTCACAGCCACGAGTAAAAAACGAGTGAATGTAGTGGCGAAAATGGAAAAAATTAGAGAATATGAAGAGGGAAGGAGATGGTGATGATGATGAAGATGAAGAAGAAGACAAAAAACTCAGAAACTGAATTGAAAATGTTGATTTTTTTACCTTCCAACGCCGCTCTTCTACGTCTTACCGTCACACACTCGTCCTCCAAGCTCTCTCCCCGGCAACGGCGCCAAATTTGGTGTCACTCTAGCACAATGGTGAGTACCAACATGAGGAGATACACCTCATAAATGTCAATCCGTGGAGACATGAGGACCGGTATGAAGACCGTGAGCAAGCGATGGCTCAAGTGCGTGAGTGAAAGCACACAAGCATGCACACACATACACACACACGCGCACAAAGTAAGAGCAATGAGTGGAACAATGGAAGATCTTCGATTACACAAGAGCTCTCTTACAAAGCTGAAATCTATAACAAGCTAAACTAAAAAATGAGCTCTCCAGCCCTTTTTATAGTTTTTTGAGTGGTTTTGGCCTTGTCCAGACCTAGTGTTCGGCCTACTTCAAAAATAGGTTCCAGGGCTTATTTGGGGGCTCAAACGAAGTCTAAAAATTATGAAAATTGGTAGGATGGTAGTTCTAATACTCCTCAAGCTCGAGGACTCCTCGGCTTGAACAAAATGGAGTTAAAAAATGGAAAATGGTATTTACAATGGTTTTTAGTGATAAAAATCACTATTTTTGTAGGGATTTCTTCTGAAAATTTGACAGGTGCTTCTTGGAGCTCCCTACTTGCTCCTTCTTCTTGTGTGTCCACTTCCTTGATGCATTTCCATGCTTTTTCCTTGATCTTGAGCTTCAACAAGAACCCTAAATATTTAGATTTTGTTTGTATGGTTTAAAACAAGCTCTAGGGCATGGAATCAAAGGCTTGTGGAGTACTTGTGTAGGTGTGGATACAAGCGAAGTGATGGAGATCCTTCCTTATACCTCAAGAAGGAAGGAGGACTGGTTGTCTATGTATGCATATATGTGGATGACTTGATTATAACAGGAAATGATGATGCAGGTATCACATGGATCAATGCCAAGCTTCAAAATGAATTTAAGATTTCAAATCTTGGAGTTCTTAATTACTTTCTTGGGATTGAAGTTATTTATCTGGAAAATGGCATTGACCTTGCTCAAAGGACATACTTGCTAGATGTCCTTTATAAGTATGGTATGGATGGATGTAAGCCACTCACACAACCTGTGGATCCAAACACTAAGTTATGTGCATGTGAAGGAAAACCTCTTGAAGATATTTTAGCATATAGAGGCATAAGTGGATGCCTTAATAATGCTACCATCACAAGACCTCACGTGTCTTATGTTGTAGCATTTCTTTCTCAATTTCTAAATTCACCAACTGATGCTCATATGAATGCAACCAAGAGAGTGCTTAGGTACATCAAGCACATTGTCAACCAAGGGTTCTACTACCCATATGGAGATGGATTACAACCTCAAGGCTTTAGTGATATTGATTGGGTAGGTTCAAAAGAGGATAGAAGGAGCACATTTGGCTATGTCTTCATGCTAGGTCAAAGATTCATTTCATGGATGTTCAAGAAGCAACCTATAATCGCATTATCATCTACTGAGGCTGAGTATAGAGCTTTAAGCATTTGCTACATGTGAGATCATGTGGCTCAAGAAGTTCTTCAAATACTTGGATGTGGAGGTCAAAAAGTTCCCTCTATTTGGATATAACATGTCAAGCATTCATGTAGCAAGCAACCCTATGTTCCATGCAAGAAGCAAACACATAGAGATACATTATCACTTCATCAAAGAGAAGGTACCAACAAAGGAAGTGGACATAGAGTACATTAACACAAAGGAGAAACTTGCAGATATAATGAGCAAATTCATAGCTCCAAGCAAGTTGGAGAAGTTCAAGATCAACCTCAACATAAAGGAGATCAATAGAGACTAACATTTGAGCTTGAGGGAGAGTGTTAGAAATGTACAAGCTCAAATGTGTGTGAACCAAGGCTTAACTCATGTGCCATATCATTTCACTTTTTGGTAAAGTCTACAACCACTTGTCCACAACTTTTTTAGCTCAAAATTTCATCTACCTTGATTGAGAAAAGTGCATGAGAGAGTACTTCCCCACAATTTCCTTGTATTATATGAGCAAGATCAATTCACACTATGATTCATATATCTTGATTTCATATTCTTTTTGTGCTACTAGAGTACCTTGCGGTATGCAATGAAGTTCTCTAATCGATTTATCTATGTTTCAGAATCCATTTATGAACATTTCACTTCGATCCATTAGATGGGATATTGTGCATTTACGTATGAAGTTTTATTTCATTGGATCAATAGATCTAGACTATTGAATGTATGAAGGTGATTTTGTCTACACTTCATCTTGTCCCTGAAAAGCAGTGGTGAATCCAATGATTTGCTAAAATCATTTTTCTCTATATGCTCCACCTAAATTCATAGAATACCTTTCTTTAGTAAGCTATATAATTCAATTAGATGTGTGCAAAAGATCTCTTATTAAAACCAAGTTGTGATCTTTGAGAAGTTTCGGTGACCTTCAACTTCCAAAATATAAGGTCTTTCGAAATCTTAATAAGTGCAAGTCATCTGTGTTGATGAGATCATTTGGCAATGATGTTGCAAAGAATGAAGTAATACTTTATGCACACTTTGGAAGCTAATGAATTGTATTAGGCATCTTAGAAGTTATATTGGTTAGTGTAGAGCAGATTTTTGCAAAAAACCACTCATCTTTACATATATCCCGTTAACTCCTTACAAGAAAGAGAGAGAGAGAGAGAGGGAGGTAGAGAGAGATGTTGGAACAAACCAATCACAAATTGGTGATTATGAAGACCTTGAATCAAGCCTATGGTCAGATTGAAGTGGAAGAAGACACTTGAGAGAATGAAGAGATCTTAGAAATCAAGTATCTATACATATGTACATTAGAGATGGAAATTCTTGTAATCTGAGTATGGAAAATCTTTAGGATGATAAGGAGCAATGTAATAGATGTGGGATAAGTCTAGAAACATATGTATATAAGTCAATGATGTAAAGAAATATGTATGAGAGTCATCAGAAGATAAGTTTTTGAGAGATAGATGTGAAGAGAGTTTTTCTCAGAAAATAGCAACGGGTTTTTCTCTGAGTTCTCTCAGTCTGATGAAGTGGATCACAAATCCTTTTGTACACATTTAATCTGAAAGCTAATGAAGCTATGTTCAGAATTTCATGATCCCATTCCTTTCCTACTATGAGAATGATCAATAGGAACATTTGTATGTAGAATCTGCAAATAGGCTTCTCAAAGTCGCACACTTTTCCGTGTCAATGATTTGCTTGGATCTCAGTGCATAGTGTAAAGTTTTTGATGAGTGAGCATTCAAAATTTAAGTTAGAAGGTAAGGAAGCTATGGCTAAAAGCATTTAGCAAAACGGGACTTGTGCTTTAAGAAATCAACTTAAGAAGTTGACCATGTCAAAGTCGCCATTTCTAGAAGACAGTTTTTGACATACCTTTGATCTTAAGGATCAAATTGAAGTTTTAATGATTCTTTTGAAGGTCTAATGATTAATATGATTGCACAAAGATAGCTTGGAGGTATGTATATCATTAGATTGAAGAAATCTAAAGATATGTGCAGGTAATGAAGTCAATATTTGAAGCAGACTTCTTGAAGAAGGAAAATTCTCACTTAGAGAATTGTTCATGAATGATTTGGTGAACCAAAGTGATATTTGTGTGAAGTTTGGTCTATAACTGATATATATGTGTTCTTAGATCAGTATAGATCAAGCATTTGGAGATTAAGAGGTCTCCAACAGTGGTATCAGAGCAGAAGGTGCAATACAAGCGAAGTAAAGGAAGTGGAAGTCTCGACTGTTGTAGATATTGAAGTCCTTTCTAATCAAAGGTGGATAAGGATAAATTCTTGAAGATAATCTGTAGAAGTATAAAGCAAGAGTTCGAAAGATCAAGAAGGATCAAAGCTTCATATCAAAGGTACACTTTACTATCATAAATCATAGTAATTGCAGATACAAAATATCAAAAGATGGGACAAAGCTTGTAGATTGATAAGCTAGATAGGGAGAACTATCCAGCTTGGTCCATGATAATGGAAGCACACGTCATGAGCAAAGACTTGATGGCATTCATTACAGGAGAAGAAGAAAAGCGTGAGTTTATAGATCCTAGTATTCCAACTAGGGAAGAGCTTGCAGATTTGAAGACCTGGATGAGAAAGGATGCTCAAGCTAGGAGCATCATTTACATGGCTGTAAATGACTGTCTTCTACCTCACATCAGAGGATTGGAAAGTGCAACAGATGTTTGGAATGCTTTGGAAGAGCATTTCCAAAACACAACCAAGTCAAGGAAGTCTTCACTATGGGCAGAGTTTACAACTTTTAAGAAGAAGAGCTCACAATCAATTTCTGATTATGTGGCAAGGATGAAGGATATTGCAGATAGCTTGGGAGCAGTAGATGAAGAAATTGAAGAGGATAAGTTGGTAAGGAAAATACTTACAGGTCTTAGAGGAGATGAGAAGAGGAAGCCTTTCATATTGTCCATAGAATTGTCACTTGATCACTTTACTCCAGATCCTAATCAATTACTAGGACACATGCTAACTTTTGAGCACGACATTAAAGGAGACAATGATAGAAGTGCAAGTCAAGCCATGTACTCTAAGGACAAGAAAAAGAATGGCAAAGGGAAGCAGTCAACTGATGATGAAGGGACTTCAAGTCAAGTTAACTTTACAAAAGGAAAGATGAATTTCATAGGTAAAGGAAGAGGAGGTAAGAACAAAGATAACACTAAAGCTTGTTGAATTTGTGGCAGAACAAATCATTTGGGAAATGATTGTTGGTATAACAATCAAAATGGTGGAAGCAATAATCAGAGTTTTAATCAAAGAGGTAGAGGAGGCAGAAACCAAAGAGGCAACTTCAGAGGAAGAGGTGGTAGGACATCATATGCTAGAGGAGGTGGAAGAAGCTTTCAATCTCAGTCCTACAACAACAATTATTATAACTATGCATCAGATCAGAAGGATGATATGACTCTTATCTTGAATGCAACTCATGAATCAGTAGAAGAAGATCAAAGGGTGTTTTATATTGACTCAGGATGTAGCAACCATCTGAGTGGCAATATATCCTTGATGACTGATATGGAAGCAAAGGTGAATGGACATACAGTTCAAACAGGTGATAATACAAAACATAAAGTGGAGAGCATTGGATCAGTGAAGACAAAGAGTGGAAGTACACTTTTGAGCAAGGTACTTTATGTTCCTACTATTCCTAAAAATCTGATAAGTGTAGAGCAAATTGTGGAGAAGGGATATGAAGTCAGATTTACAAATGATGGTGTCTATGTGCAAGATCCAAATCAGGGATATAGAAACATCATTGCAGGTAAAAAGGAAGGAAGATTGTTTACTCTTAAGGTCCAAGGTAATGTGGGACATGCTTTTTTTACTTATGGAACTCAGAAAATGTCTGAGTTAGACCTATGGCATGCAAGATTAGGTCATTTCAATGAGAGAGAAATAAAGGAAATGTCAAGGAATGATGTTGTACTTGGTTTGCCAAATATTGAAGGGCAACATATGGTGTACAAGTGTGAAGCTTGTCAATTAGGTAAAGCACACGAAGGCTCTTACAACAAATCAGGGTACAAGTATTCAAATATGCTTGAATTGGTTCATACAGATGTGTGGGGTCCCTAAAAGGACTATAGCATAAATGGATCCAGATATTATGTGTTGTTTGTTGATGATGCAAGCAGATGGATTACTTTATATGTAATCAAGGATAAATCAGAAGTCTTCAAGACATTCAAACATTATCATGCTTATGCAGAAAGGATTACAGGACAAAAGCTTAAGAGGTTGAGATCAGATGGAGGGGGAGAGTATTTTTCTAAAGAGTTTGATGATTATTTGTGGAATGCAGGTATAAAGAGAGAAGTAACTTGCAGGTACTCCCCTCACCAAAATGGAGTTGCAGAAAGAAGAAATAGGAAGATCTTATTCTCTATAATTTTGTTTAGAGTCTGTAGCTAGAATCCTTTGAATGTGTGTACAAGGTTTTATGGTGATTGCAATTGTACGTATTGAATTATGATCAGATTAAGGTGATTGTGTCTATGCATCTTCATCTTCTTGAAAGTTGAGATCATCCCGTAACTTCTTATGCATATAGCTCTCAATATAGTCTTTAAGAACTCATGTTATATATTTTAATAGTTCACTCAACATTTCAATGATGAAGAGAAAATTTTAAGGCAAGACATCAATGGAATCAAGGCTGATGAGAAGTGCGAAGCCTTCACCACCACCATGGATTTGTACATAGACATGAAAGTGCCAGATTTCAATACTCCATGAGACTTATCTTCACTCATGAGGCCAAACTTATGATCGTGAGAAACAAAAAGGTACTCAATCCTCTGTCCTTTGCACATATAAAAGAAAAGGTAAATATAACAAAGGAAAAGGCAAAAAGTTAGATGATGAGAGAAGTTGCTTCCAAGCTAACTTTTCATGTATTGGTTAAAGCTCAAGAGGAAGAGGCAATAGAGGTGGAAAAGGCTAGGGGAGATCCCAAAGCTCCTCATCTTGTGCTATATGTGGAGCTTCCAACCACATGAAAGAGAATTGTTTCAAGAACCCAAGGAACAAGAGAGGAAGAGGATACAAAAAAGGTGGATAAGAAGCTCCTTGAGGTAGATACATCAACTCATATGGATATAAAAACAACTAACAAGGAGGATACAAAGGAAGGAGAGGTTGCAAAACCTTAAAATATGGTCAATCTCAAGAGGATTCACTTCTACTTATGAATATGACAATGACGCAAGGCAAGTGAGATGAGCATGTGGTCTATGTTAACTCTGGGTGCTCAAACCATGTAGGAGGGGGTGTAGCTTTGCTCTCATATTTGCAAGGTTCAAAGAATAAACATGATATAAAAAAAGTTCATAACATAAGGAATCCCGTGGAGAAGATAGGAAATGTAAAGACTTTTAATGGTAATATGAATGTGTTGAGCATAGTTCTTTATGTACCAATTATTACTTTAAGTCTATTAAGTATAGGTGAAGAAATGTTTGTAGGTGATGTTTAGTTCTCATGATTTAAGAACTATCTAGCTCTTGTGTAAAACAAGATAGAAGACTCAAGAGATATATAAACACTAGATACATACTTGATTAGAATGTACTAGAAGAGACTAGAAATAGGACCATTGTGGAAGCAGGAAGGTCCATGACGAATGAGAATAATCTACCCAATAAGTTATGGGTGGATGCACTATCCATTGCCACATAGGTAATATACATGTTCCCTTAAAAAACATTGGGTGGTATGAATCCTTATGAAGGTTGTAATGAAAGGAGACCAAGCTTGGACCATTGCAAGATGCACACATACCATCTCGAATTAGAGGTAAACATGATCCTAATGTAGAGAAGTGTGTGTTTAGAGGTTACGAATGCTATAAAACCCTATTACCCAAGGATTCATGGTTTCTCAATATGTAGTGTTTGATGAGAAAAAGGTATGGTTTGAATATGATTGGAGGAGGATCAAGCTACCATATGATCTAGAAGAAGACTTTCCAACACTTTGACCCAAGAGTAGACATACACTTGAAGCATCAATTGAATTTCAAGATGTGCAAAAGACTCTTGGGAGGTATATTGACTCATGGAACTCCAAGGACAAAGCCAAGGTACACGATTTGAGGCATATTTTAGAATCCTCTTAGCATACCATTAATAGATATCCAAGGGAAAAGAACAAGCCAGAAACATGTGGCTATGACTCATCATTAGCAATAAAAAATTGTACCTATCTAGCTTAGGAGTTGAACTCATGTGATCCCTTTTCTATGAGGAAGCAAATATGGAAGCCATGGAAATCCCAAGAAATGATGCCTATTCCTCAAATATTAAGTTGATCTTTGGGCATATATTATGGTCGCTTTATGTAGATTAGTCCTCCAGAATTCCTTTCTATCATATGTACAATATCAATACACATTATGCCTCATATACCTTGATTTCACATTCTCTATGTGTTGCTATAGTACCTTGAGGCGGACAAGGAACTTGTGTGATCTATATCTCTCTGTGTGAGTACCAAATTTAAATCATTTTACTTGTATTAGGAGTATTTTTTATCTAGGTATGGAGTCTCCTTGTCATTGAATGAACATATCATGAGTTATCGATGTTTGAGGGTCACTATGTATACACTTCATGTTGTTCCTAAAACGTTGGGGTGACCCCCTAGAAAGGCTAAAAATATTTCTCTCTGGATGGTCCAACTAAATTGATTAGGTAACTTTTGTTTTAATTATCTGTACACTTCAATTATATTTGGGCAAATCTCACTAGTCAATTCATACCAAATTGTGAGATTTAAGCATTTTTCTGTGACCTTCATCTCCAAAAATAGAAGGTTTCTTCAAATCTTGAAAAGTGCAATTTATCAATTTTGATGCGATCATTTGGAAATGAAGTTCAAAAGAATATAATGGTGCTTTATGTGTAGTTTGGAAGCTAAGTAAGTATATTAGGCATCTCAAAGTTTATATTGGTTGGTGTAGAGCATTTTTTTTTCTAACACCCACTCATCTCTGCATATATCCCATCACCTACTTATAGTGGTATCAAAGAGATTAAGAATCATGGGTGATGGATTCCCCTCATATATTGACAAATTAGATGGATACACTCACTCAATAGGGTCACTCAAAATGGAGGCCTATCTAGAAGGAAGAATCTCTATGGTTGCATATTTGGAGGTGAGATGATGCCAATACTCAGAAGTAAGGGCCAACAAACACAAGAGGAGTAGGAAAGGTTGAATGCATGGTTCGCAAAGGATGTTTTGGCAAGGTCATTCATTCTCAACTCTATCCTCGATCTTTTCCTTCCTCATATCAAAAAATACAAGATATCAGAAGAGAGACGGAGAGCTCATGAAGGATTCTTCCCATGAAGCACGAAGGCCATAAAAGAGAAGATATGGATGGAGTTTAAAACACTCAAGAAGATGTCCAAGAAAAGTGTGATTGATTTTATCACCAAGAGGAAGGAGATTGTAGAGTAGGTTGGAAGCATTGAAAAACTCATTTCTAAAGATCAAACAGTAAGACAACTCATCAATGGTATCAATTCTTATGACAAATGGGAAGTCTTAACCATAGCTATGGAACTTGAGATGGAATGCAACTTCGTGAGTTTAACACACTCATGGGATAATTGTTCACACATGAAACAAAGCTTATAAAGAATGGAGGCAACCCAAAAGGTAATTAGTCCTCTACTCTCTATATAGATAGTAATAAAGGAAAGGGTATCAAAGGCAAAGGCAAGAATTTTGCAGGTAGAGGTAGAGGCTCAAGAGGAAGAGGCAAAGGAGGTAGATAAGGAAGGGGAAGAACACAAGGGCTCATCACCATGTGCCATATGTGGTCTAACCAACCATATTATCGAGAATTGTTTCAAGAACCCAAGGAACCAAAGAGGAAGAGGATACCACATGAGAGGCTATGGAAACTGAAGGGGAAAATTCACCAATTCTTATGGATACAATAAAAAACCATACACCAATAACTACCAAGGTGGATGCAAAGGAAAGAGAGACTACAACAAGTATACAGATGATCAAGCTCAACAAGAATCACCTCTTCTCATGAACATGACTACGAAGGAAGGAAAGACAAATGAACATATGCTTACTATAGATTTCACATACTCAAATCATGTGGCAATTAATGTAGCTCTACTCTTAGATTTAGAGGACCCAAGGAATAGGCAATAAGTCCAAACAGGAGATGACATATGGCATCTAGTTGTGAGGAAAGGTAATGTAAATAATGTAGATGGTAATATGAAGTTACTTAGCACAAAACTCTATGTAACTGATATTACCAAGAACCTCATCATTGTAGGTCAAACTGTTTAGAAAGGATTGGAGGTTAGATTTAGCAAGCATGGAGCATTTGTTGAAGACCTTGATCAGGGATTCAAGAAGATAACGAGAGGAGAAAAAATCAAGTAGATTGTTCACCTGTTTTGGACTCCAAGACACCAAGAACATGGCTCATATAGGATAAAGTGGTCTCAAACAAAATCAATATGGATCAGAGTGTACTTGGCATACCACGTATACCAAAACAACATATGACTTACAAACTAATTGCTTGTCATTTTGGTAAGTCACACAAGCAAACCTTCACCAAGAAAGGTTACATACTTTGAGACCTATTGGAGTTGGTCCACATACATGTTTGGGGACCAAGCAAGGAGCTTCTAGTCTCTCCATCAAGGTAATATGTGTCATCCATAGATGATTGTAGTAGATGGACTATCTTGTATTTCATGAAGCATAAAGATGAAGTATTTTAACATTTTAGAGAATATTCAGCTTATGTGGAGAACCAAATAAGTAAACCCCTAAAGAGATGCAGATTACTTATCTCTAGAAAAGAGGGATGAAATAAAGATTAATACTAGGTACACTATGGAGCGTTAGAAAGAAGGAATAGGAGAATTAAGGAGGCTAAAATATCAATTTATTAATAGAAAGAAACTCTCCAACTACTTGCAAGTAGTGGCGTTATCAATAACTACATATTTGTGAGATAGTGCTCCATAAAATGCTTTAGATGGAATGAATCCATATGAGGCTCTTTATAATTGTAGAATCTTTGGGTACATTGAATATGCACACATACCTTCATAGTTTATAGATAGGTTCCAACCTAAGGTAGAGAAATGCATCTTCATTGGCTATCACCTTAATCAGAAAGAGTATACATTCTACAATCAAAGTGATAAAGGTTTTATGGTAAGTAGAGATTTGGTGTTTGATGAAAACAAATCATGATTTGGAGATGATTGGAGGAGGATCAAACTATGTTATGACCTAGAAGAGGACATTCCAGCCTTATGAAGAAGGAATGAGCATACACTTGATGCATCAAGTGATTGAGAAGATGGCCAAGACTCCAAGAAGAGAATTCAACTCTATTAAATGGAGGTAAAAAATGCTTTTCAAAATGGATGGATACGTGAGGAGGTATACATGGCTCAACCTCTAGGATTTTAAGATCCATCATGTTTTGAATATGTATGTAGGTTAAGAAAATCTTTGTGTGGTTTGAACGAATCTCCTAAGGCTTGGAATCACATAATCATTACCTATTTGAAGGATAAGGGATTCAATGTGAGCAAACCAGGTCCTTCTATCTTCATTTAGAGGAATCAATTTGAAGTCATATACCTATGTGTACATGGTGAGGATATCATATTTACAAGAAATAACATTGAAGGAATTAGAAAAATCAAACTTTAGATGAAAGAAGAATTCAAAATCAGTGATCTACGACAACTCATATGCTTCCTATGATTGGAAGTGGTATACACAGAAAAAGGTATGTACCTTACTCAGAGGAAGTACATCAAGGAAATGTTTCTCAAATTCAAAATCGAGAAATCAAAGGTTGTAAGTACTCCTATGGAGATGAACTTGAATTTAAGTGCTCATGAAGGTGAGCAAACTCAAGATTTAACTAGCTATCAGAGACTAGTTGGAAGTTTGAATTATGATACATTAAGGAGAGTGGACTTTTCTATGGAGAAAGTTCTTAATCCAATTAATCCATACTCCAAGGAAACCTCACCTAGAAGCAGCCAAACGAATCTTCAAACATCTAACAAAACTATCAGCAAAGGTTTCTACTATCCTTACACATCTAATATAGACATCAATCTATTCTCTCATGTGAATTGGGCAAGCTCTAAAGATGATAGAGAATCACATATGGGTACCTCACCTTTGTAGGTACAAGACTGATTTCATGGTCTTCAAATATGTAACCCATAGTTGCGCTCTCATCAATAGAGGGTAAATATAGAGGACTTGCAAATGCAACTAAGGAAGAGATGTCGATTAAGACCCTGCACTATGATTTGGGTCTTAAGCCATCTATCCCTTGTATCTTTGGGAATAATATTAGTTCATTTCATCTTTTTGCTAACCCAATCTATCATGCCAAGACTAAACATGTAGAAGTGCATCATCATTATGTAATGGAAAAGATTACAAGTAATGAGATTCAATTATAATATGTGTCAATGCATCAATAATGTGTAGATATGATGAAAAAGGCATTTGATTGAGTGAAGCTAAATAGATTCAAATTAATGATTGTGTTGCAAGAGATTTTAAAGGATTAAAGACTCAAGCCTCTTACGCTTGAGTGGGAGTTGCTGCTACAATTAGCAAGCCTAAGAGCTTTGCTTAAGCCTTTGGATTATTCTCACATTTTATCACACACACCTCATGCAAACTTATGTTTGTAAAAGTTCAAAGTACTAATCCTTGGACTTATCTTGGCCATTTGTAAAAGCTAAAAGCAGAAGAGGAATCATGTAGATTGAGGAAGTCAAGCTCCATGACTTTTTTAGTTCAAAATCTGATTTAAATAATCCCTAAAGTCTAGGATCACATTTATGTGGATGACTCACTATATGCAAATGAAAATTTATAGAAATAGACCCACTTCTTAGTCACGAAAAAAGATGTCTATTCTTCAGAGATTGAGCTCAATCTCTGAGTAGGGAGTTTTCTCAAACCAATGGAGAGGGATTATGAGGAGACCTTCTCACTTGTATCCAAGATGCCAAATATCAAAGTTTTCGTAAGTACTACTGCTTCAAAGAATCAGAACTTGTACCAATTAGATGTTAAAAATGCATTCCTTAATGGATGAACCTCTGCAAAAATTGCAGGCACACCCATGGAATTCAATCAAAAACGTAGTTCTCATGAAGCAGAGCTACTTGAAGACATTACAAGTTATCAAAGTATTATTGGGAGTCTCAATTATGCAACCCTAACAAGAGCAGATATATGCTTTGGGATGAGTACATTGAGTCAATTTATGAATACACCAAGAAAACCTCACATGGAAGCTACCAAAAGAATCTTAAAGTACTTGGAGGGTACCATAAATGAAGGGCTATTTTATCCATTTACATCTGACTTGGATATCAAGCTATACTTTGATGAAGATTGGGACGGCCCAAAAGATGATAGGAGGAGCACCTCTAGCTATGTATCTTTTGCAGGGTCTAAGTTGATTTGATGGACATCAAAGAAACAAAAAACATTGGCATTTTCATCAACTGAAGTTGAATATAGGGGCCTAGAAAATGCAACACAAGAGGCAATGTAGTTAAAACTACTCTAGTCAGACTTGGGGCTACATACATAGACTCCAATGATCATTGGAGATAACACTAGATCACTACATTTGGTTGCTAATCTTGTATATCATGAAAGGACTAAGCACATTGAAGTAAATTATCATTATGTGAGAGAGAAGCTACTTAACAAGTACATACAAGTGCCCTATGTATAAAAAAAACTTGCAATGTGCAAATATTCTAGCTAAATCTTTGGACAGAACTCAATTGAACAGGTTCAAGATGATGATTGGATTGCAAGT